>BHFT01036657.1:7187-34761 GCA_004320025.1 Laticauda laticaudata | reverse complement strand
AGTGTGACAGGGGCTTAAAGTGTAGTCTTGGATGGCGTCTTTATTAAGAAAATAATTCTTTCCATCTCTGACTTCTGATATTACCTCTCAGCAAACTCATTACAGGGAATTAGCTATCTAACTGTGTTAATTCCCAAGCTGCAATTTTATAATTAAGTGATAATTGTATTGTCTGCTTCGTATGAGCTAGGCGTGAATCAATAAATGTATTGATTCATGCAACTTTAGGCTGCTTCACCAAAATTTCAACTGAATCCGAATTAGACATTAATTTTTGAACATAGAAAAGCTGTAGAAGTTAGTTGCATTCCATTTTCAAGGAAATTTAATTTTTTGATACTTTTCAACAAGAATTCTGTTAACAGCACCAATGGAAAAGAAGCTGTAAAACTATAGCATTGCTTCCAATCTTAAAACCAGAAAATGGTCCATGTTATCTAACATGATCGTTCTATGTTTTCTGCATAGAGTACTATGGAAAAATCACAAGCTTATTATTTTTTTTCACTGATGTCAATAAAACTATGCAAAATTATTCCCATGGAAAGCAATGAGGCTGAATAATACTTTTTTTGTTTTGTTTTTTGGACTGAACCCAGGGTAATTCTAGCAAATTGTTTCTAAATGTGATGAAGGAAAATACTACATAATGTCTGAAATTAGGAACCAGATGATAACCTGCCAAAATTGAATAGCTGGCAAGGCTAAAGGGAGCTATTTCAGTTTCTCCAAGCTATAATTTTGCAAATGATTTTAGCAGCCGAGATGGACTATTTACTACCGTAGCAGGTTGCAATGTTGGTTTCCTTTCCTCCCACATTTTTAACTTATATTTATAAATAATAGATCTCCTACTGTCTGTGGTCTTGCTGGCAGCAATAAACAGCTGTCACAATGCTTTTCTTGGCACCACCTATAGTTCCCTTGCCAGAGATGGTGATGATGGTAGTGGCAATAATAGAGGATCTCTGCTTCTACAACTTCTTTCCAAGGATTTTAGGGCAGCTGAAAGATCCATTTCCAGCTTAGAATCTTTCGGATCAGGGGTGTCTAACCTTGACAACTTTAAGACTTGTGATCTTCAATTCCTAGAATTCCCTAGCCAGCATGGCTGGCTGAGGAATTCTGGGAATTGAAATCCACAGCTATTGATGTTGCCAAGGTTGGACATCCCTGTTCTGGATTATTTGGCTTCATGATTTTTGTATCCTTGCCCACATACCATATTGGCTGAGATGTTGTATGATACAAAAGTTATCATTTACCCAATTTAAATTTTCCTCTAAGTGCAAATTGCAGTAACAATTCAATTTGGGGTGGGGGAAGAGACAATCAAAAGTGGTAAGATCTGGCATTATCCAGATGAAGATAAATGACATGGAAATGCCAAGGGATGCCTTGAATTTAAAATAGAGCATGAAATGCCGACCCGTGGGTTGCAAGATTAGTTCCTGCAGAAGTATTATTATGCCAAGTCCCTACATGCTAAGCCTTATAAAGGCCCTTTCCCTCTGCACTTACGGATGCAAGATGCAAAGAGGATGTAAAACATTAAAAAAAGCTTGCCATCCGTTGGAAAACGCTATGCATCCGTTGATTACTCATTGCTAATTATGTGTTTCATACACTCTATCCGTCAAGCAATCCGTCCACTGAGATTTCATCCATGCAAGAAGTTTTGAGCTGCACAAAAACTTTAGTGAACGGATGAACTTATTCCACCGTGTACGATGTAAATCCGCACATACGAGTAACAAACGTTTCTATGTCCGTTTATCATCTGTAAACGTCCGCTGTATCCTCTCTGCATCCTCTAGGGCATCCTCGCAAACTTCATATTCAGCTGCGGCTGAAAACGGAAAGAGGGAGGAAACAAAAGGTACACGAACGCCTACACAGCTTTAGTAGCATGGAAATAAAAAGGATGCGCAGGTGAACGGTTTGCATCTGATATACATGCACGCGCGGCAATCCCTTTCTTTCCTTTAGGAATACGTGATGCATCCGTTTCATCCGCTATGATCCGCTTCGAAATCTCCCCTGGAACCTTTTCAGAGGTTGTCATCACCTTCCATCCGCTAGGCTTCCTATGAACATCCATTTAACATCCCCAGTTAACATACTACCCACGGTCCGTTCTTTTCCGTTCTGTTTATTCTGCAAATTTTCCACCACTTTTTGGAGAGATAGGATGACAACAGATGGAGCCACCCTCCGACCCCCGAAATTTTGCTCGTCCGCTGTGTCCTTTATGCATACGTTTTGCATCTGTCGGCCAGTGGGACCGGGCCTTTAAAAATAATGTTTTTATTCCAAGACCTCAAGGGAGTCACCCTTCTTATGAAATAAAAGGTTGCAAAATCATACTGATCACTCCAAGCTCCATTCCATTCCACAGTGCCCCACAGATTCCAAAGTTTGATTGAAAGTTCTTTCCCGTACATGTAAGGAACCTGTTAAAAAGAAAGAAAGGGAAAACATACTAACTTTATATATTTGGCATGAGGGAAGAGGCACACAGATATGTTTCCTTTTATATTTTGGTGGATATCTCTTGAAATATCTTTAGTTGAAGATAAATGTGATCCCGTTATGGAAATCCTTTTCTGAACTCTCATATGACTTTATTCAGAAATGCTATCAAATGCTATCAGAATTAATTTTGATCCCAAGGATACTGCTATTTTAATTTATAGATATGAGTCCTTTTCCTTCACATTAACATTTATTATTGAAAAGAAAGTGAAGATGACCAGCAATAAGATAGATGGGGTCAGTTACAGTGATGATGAGTGCAATACTGGAAGACCTGAAGGACCAAGTTAAGAACAGATCATCCTGGAAAATATCTGTCTCTATGGGCTCTAAGACAGGGGTCTCCAACCTTGGCAACTTTAAGACCTGTGGACTTCAACTCCCAGAGTTCCTCAGCCAGCAGAGCCCACAAGTCTTAAAGCTGCCAAGGTTGGAGACCCCTGCTCTAAGAGACTACACTGACTTGGTGGCGCATAATCAATCCACCAACATTTATTACAAAAATAAAAGTAACCTGTAGATTTATGAAAATTTCAATTTGGGCTTTGGGTGATATGCAGATTTTTAGGGGAAAAAACCATTTCTTTTAGGAGGCATTGATTTATGCACTTCCATTTACGAATAAATAAGAAACATAAAAAGCTTCCAATGAGATACATAATACATCTAAAAGGTCTGTCATCTTGGAATATATTCACTGAATTCTGAATTTGACTCTCATTTGGATATTAACCTCTCTGTCTCAGTATCTAAGTGCTATCTGTTCACACTTGGAATGTATTTTTTTTTCTAACTATACTTATTGCCAAAAAGGTCTCCTTCAAGGTCATGTTAGGATCCCTTTTCATATAAGTCTCTGAAATGTTTTGCTTAAGAAATATATCAAGAATATCATAACTTCTGGAGAGGGGGAAGAGAACAAGCTCAGATTTCAGGCAATTCATTCTCTCAGAAATAGCCAACATTTTCCCCTTGTTCTTATAATGAATTCAATCATGTCACCCAGCTGCTTTGACCTCCACTTCTAACTCAGCATGGATGTTTCCGCATGTGATAACACTGCATGGAGAATGACTGGCATGAGCCAGCAACTTATATAACTACAATGAAATCATTTTATAACTCAGAAATTGCTACACATCATATCCATACACAGGCTAATTCATGTTAGTTTTCTCAGTATAATGGGGAAAAAATGAACATCTGCATATAAACCAAATTCTTCAATCTTTTTGTTTGCGGGTTGATTAGAATAACCTGAGAATATCACAAGAATTTCACCTCTCTATAAAGAAATCATTGGTAGATAAATACAGTATTATCTAGTGTAGTTCCTGGTATGGAGCCAGTGGTTAATGCATCACCTTAATCATAAAAGTTTATGGCTTAAGCAAAGTCATTATAATAATTAAAGTCTTTATGCTTAAAGGGAATATATTAAATCATAATACTGAATGAATATCATTATCTGTTTAATCATATATTCTGTACAACAGTAGTATCATTATTGGCTTCCAAAGTATTCTATGTAAATGCAAAGGAACATTAAAAAGCATTGATTATTATTTTTTTCTCATAGGGAATTGGCTGCCACCACAGTAACATTCCATACCTGTATGTGATGGTGTGCAGTATGGGTGGGAAGGGTATTTGAAAGAGGTGTCTGTGTTGTAGCAACATCTGTGAACAGTGATAATTAAGCCAGCCAACTGGACTTGCTATTTCAGTTTCCCATTAGACTCACAAAATTCATCTCAAAGTCATCTAATGTAATACCCTTTTTTCCATGACCCATTATCCACAGGTCTAGGAGGAAACCCACTAGAAGTTACATTGTGAAAGGCTCCTTCAAAAATGGAACTGGTCTTCAAAGAGAAATGTCTTCATGATACATTTGGCTGCTTAAGACTAGATCAAGATATTTGCAAGACAATTGTCATCACTGTGCCCTTCTCTACCTCTGCAGAAAGCCAGATCAATTCTGTATCTCATATTAAGGGGTAGGCTTGCTGCTACTGATGTGAGGAAAACCAGAGGATTAGATTAAAGTCACTGTCTTTCAAGACCTCTTCTCTTGCTATTGTGGATATTAACATATGTCTCTAGTGGGATGAACACTAAACTCATCCTGATCCTCTTAACTGCAATAACTCCTTTGCTTTCTTTCACAATTGTTGGATTATTTCTTCTGGCTAAATTGATCTACTCTGGAGAAGATGATATTAATATTTGGGGAAGGCAAAGGCTTGTGCTTTGGAAGAATAAGCCTGAGTAAATGACTTCTTCATCCTATTCCAAATTTCTGACCCTCCATTTCAGTGTAAACTGCAAAGCTGAGCTTGAGCTATGTAGCATAACCCACATTTCTTGGGTGGTTGTCACTGGATGTGGGTTGTTTTTTTTTAATCTTTTAAGGGATGTATAATTCTACTAAGTTTTCTGTCAAATAGAAAAGGTCCTTTAAGGCTTCAACAGCAGATTTTCTGGAAAACTTAAATTACATTCAATCTTTCTTGCCATCCTACTGTCTTTTATTACACAAAAGTATGATCCTTGTTCCCAGAAAATGAAAGAGAGATATTTTCAGTACCGATGAATTTTCTATTGAGTGTGTGTGTGTGTGTGCATGTATGCATGTGTGTGATTATTTACTGTGGGATTACACATCTATAGAACCAAACATAGTCTGTTTGCATGAAAATTGAAAGTGTGAAAATAGCATGCCATTCAGAGCAGCAGACATTTTTAGCACTAAACTCATATATTTATTCTATTTTTAAAAATTCTGAATGGAATGGAAATCAAGGCCATGGAATATCCAAGTGGTTTCTTGCATAGACATTATCTAGATTTAGCTGTGTTTAACTTCAGCATCATGCACGAACTATCATGTGCTATCAGACAATAGCTGAAAATCAATCCACAGAAATATTCAGTGTTCTTATGATCTTATCTATATGGGACAATTGTTTCATTTCACCCAAGAAACAACCTGTTATTCAGAGATTTTTGTAGGGATGTTGTCATTCCATGGCTCAGAACAAACAGGGTTTTTTCTTTTGCTGCATCTCAACAAACTTACACACAACACATGTGGACAGAGAAAATTTCAGAAATGGTGCACTGATGCTACTCTACTACACCTCTTGCAGAAAATAATGAAGAACCCCATTTTCTGTCCTTCCTAAGTATCTCTGGGTCCTATAACTTGACTCCTCTACCTTTTGTGTAGTAATTGAAATAAACTTCAAGATGTTTTGCTTTTCCTTGCTGTTGAATTACAGGATGCATTTTTACATTGGCCTCAGCTGTAGAATTGTTTTCTCAGTCCTTTGAAAGCCAACAGAAATTGCTCTGACTTATACCATCTTTAGATGACAATAGTGATAAGAATGCATCCCACCATTTCTTCACAGAGAAAAAAAGGCATACGGTGGGAGATTTTTGGTTATTGTCTGATGCAACTGCTCGATTCCTGGCAGTTGAATTACATGAATATTGATGCCTCCTCAACAAACAGAATGAAGAATCTTACTTGGGCCTCGATGCAGGCATTTAAATGAAAGTGCAGAAGCTGGCAGTTGGCCAATGACTCATTAAATTAATACCTAAAAGGAGCATCTGTCATGCTCTTTTCAGGAAATCTTGTAAGTTCTCATCAAAATCACCTGCAGCTATAGATTTGAGGGTTGCTGTGGCAACTCCATTCTTTTGGCAGCTTGTCCTTGAGCAAGGTGGTTCTGCCTTGTATCAGATCAATCACCAGTCCTGTGAGGTCACACTAGCATCCTTAAAATATCTACTTCAGTTGTAGAATGTAATTTCTACTATGTGGTTTTCAACCCTTGAAATCTTCTGACATTAAGAATGAAGCCCAAGCAGCTTACTAGTTCTCACTGCATTGAACACAATCACTTTGCTTATGATAGTTTCAAATTAAATTATCTCCATGGAATGAGCCTACTTATGTCTTTATTCATTTACATTCTGTTAGCCTCTTAAAATTTGCTGGGGTTTCTTTTTCAGTAGCAAGTTATCTTTTAGTACCATTGGCTTAGACAATAAATATTAACTACGGGCTCAGAATTTTTAATCCTTTACTTGAAAACAGTGAATTGGCTGGCTATGGACTTGACTAAATTAATTATTTATTTTTTACTCCAAGAAAAAGTTGCTTGGAGTACTTTTGGAAAGCAGGACTGACATGGTGAAATCACTGTGAGGAAAGGAATATTACCTTCTGGTTCATAAAGCAATATATCGACAAAATTAAGGAGAAAAAACAATAGGACAGTTGCCAGTTAGAAGATAAGACAATAGTGAAAGTGGATATTTATTTATTTTACCTCTCTGGCATCTATAACAGCATAGACATGTTGCTGCACAATTCCATTCTCCAATACTTGTCTACCTGTTTTTTTCTGAAAGAGTACAAAATAGTTTTAATCTCTCTAAAACATTTACATTTAGTCCAACAAATAACAAAATACTTTTATTTTGATGGCACAGTGGCTCAGTAGTTAGGATGGTAGCCTTGTTGACTGGAAAGCTGGGAGCCCAGGTTCAAGCCTTGGTACCACACAACAGGGTGAGTTCCTGTCTTCGCTCCAGCTTCTACCCATCCAGCAATTCAAAAGCATGCAAATGCAAGTAGATAAATAGGTCCCACTTTGGTGGGAAGGTAACAGCCACATGACCTCAGAAATGTCTTTAGACAACACTCAGTGGCCTTGAAATAGAGTTAAGCATTGCCCCTTATAATGACAACAAGTAATGGAGCAAAATCTACAGATTTACGTTTACCTTTTTTTGATGGGAATAAAATCTGGATCTTTTTTTCATAGAAGATGCACAGCCAGCACTAAAATTATGGGTGCTTGCCCTTAGGTACTACTTATGGCATAAGCATAATTGAGCTACCTCAGCTGAATAGCTTTGACTTGCCACCTGCTGTGTTTGATAAGCTACCTATTTTTAAAGCAACACAAGGAATCAAAAGGTTTACTTGAGAACACTACAAGGCATATGAATTTTTTGCCTCTTCTGCTTTTGAGAGGGGATGATCTACTTCCCATCTAGCAGAGTAAATTTCTCGATCTCAGTCTTGTTCCTGTGAAAGTCTGCTTAAGCCCAAATAGTATGCTATTACTGAGAGTTAGCAGAGGCAGATGGGAATTGAATTTGAAAAAATATATAAGCCGATCAAAGACCCTTCCAGCTTTGTTCAACCTTTAATAAGTATGGTAAGTTTATAACAGCACTGGACTCTGTATACATAAGCATTGGATTTTCTCTAATGCTCCATGAAATGACCAAGAAATAAAGGATAATATGTAGAAATCTTTCTGCAGAAAGCATGCTGTGACTGTATGCCAATCTTTTTGAAGTTTTAAAGAAAACTAGAAAAACATTCCTTAACAACCTTTCAGGGGGGTTTTCCCACTTTTTTGGTGGGATGATAAATGCTAGCTGTGCTGTGCTTGTTTGTTTGTTTCGTGCCTTTATAATTTTTACAAATAAAACAAGATGGCAAACACCAACCATATTTCTTCCTCCTCCTGTTTTCCCCACAACAATCCAGTGAGATGGGTTGAGCTAAGAAAGAATGACTTGCCCAAAGTCAATCAATCAATCAGAATAGAGCTGGTAGGGACCTTTGAGGTCTTCTAATCAATCCCCTGCTCAAATAGGAGACCCCATTTCAGACAAGTGAATGTTTGGTCTCTTCTTAAAAGCCTCCAATGATGACAGCTTCCGTGGTTAAGGTATCACAGTCTCCCAGTTTCTAGACTGGTTTCTTAACCACTAGACCAAACTGACTCTCAGTATTGACAATTCCATAATAGATTCTGTTGGAATTAACCATTCCAAATTTTTTCTTATGAAACTTGGAGTTAATTTAATTGATATCTCTATTATGAATGATTAATCTACATTTAGAAAATGAAAAAAGAACATTCTGGATTCAGTTGTGGATAAGGAATCCAATTTCACCAATTCCTATTTAAGTAAAACACTAGAAAAGTAAAATCAGCCATCCCAAACTTGCTAATAAATGCCATCTTATAAATGTCAATTTGAATAATTGAATTTCCTCTTCTTCCTTTTCCCTCTACTGCTCATCCTTTTATTTCTTTTTATTGGTGGTTGTGAACTGGCTTTAGAATTTAGTCTTTATAAATTGACAACAGCTGCTTTTGGAAACAATAGTTAATAGAAGAACAGAATCAAATATAGGAAGTAAGTAGGCATGTAAAGGACCCTATATGATCCGATTTAGGCTGCAAGGATATTACTGAGATTGAATCCTAAGGGCAGCACATGTTTGAATGTTCTTATCCAAGCCATCTCCTTATACCTGTCCATCTGTATTACTACATCCAGCTTACACTACTGGAAGCAGTATTGAAACAAAAAAAAGTAGCATTCTGACCAACTCTTTAGGATTTTAAACATGGGAGGGAGAACACCAATTGAAATTCCAAGGCAACCCATGCCCTACTGCATCATCATTACTGAGATGCTTCCTTATCTAAAAAGAGTAACAGAATAACCAGAGGTAGGCAAAAAAAGCAATGGGCACAAGACTTTCTGCCAGCTTCCCCAATGACTTTCCTTATGGGAAGCTGGCAGGGAGCACTGGAAATCCTTCTTTCATTTCTTCCTTCTTTACTCCCTCCTTCCCTCTCTGTCTCCCTGCCTCCCACAGCATTATGGGAAACTTTCAGGGAGAAAGTAAGGAGGAAGTTATCAGGAAGTTGCAAATCCAAGGCCACAGACAAGTAAATGGGAAAGGAGTGAGGGGATGCAGTGGGGTGCAAATTGGAAAGGGTGCATGGGGGTACACATGTGGATTGGACTGGTTTCTGGGTGTGTGCAAGAGATACTGCATGTCAGGGAGGATATATGGTTGGGCTCTGTGGGTCAGGAAGTGACCCACATAGTAGGGGTGTGAGAAGTACTGAGTGGGTTGGGCAGGGCATATGGGAAAGAAGCATAGGTCAGAAAGGCACCTAGGGAGTTTGGGAGTTCACTAGAGGTGCCATGTATGCTAGGAATAGCATGCAAGAGAGACAGCATGGGTTGGAAAGGGGAATGGNCACCTAGGGAGTTTGGGAGTTCACTAGAGGTGCCATGTATGCTAGGAATAGCATGCAAGAGAGACAGCATGGGTTGGGAAGGGGAATGGACATCAATGTGACTCAGGGGTGGCATATGGGGGGAATAGAACAGGCCAGTAAGAGTGTGGAGGGGTTTCTTTCTCCCTTTTCCTCCTTCCCTTCCTTCCTCCCTATTTCTCCCTTCCCCCATCCCTTCCTTCTCTCAGGTAAGTAGTTGCTCTGGGTGGGAGAGGGAAGGACTGCAAGAATGACTAGGAAACTGTCATGGATTTTTGATAGCAAGGATCACATCACCACAACAGCAACCAGGAGCAGCACTCTGGAATTTGAAGTAGCCACAACTTTTGCAAACTTCATTCCCTTGGGAGTCATGATTTCTGGATTTTGGACATAACTTATGAGTTCGCCCATTTAAGGTACTTGGTTCAAAAATTGTTGCTCTATGATGCACTGTTTCACCGAGTGAAAGGTTATAGAAATGAGGGTTTTAGCAGTAATTAAATAGCATAACACTTCACGTAATTTTATAAAATTACTACCTGCTAATCAGGACATTTATTGCACTCAAGATTTATACCATCTTCATAACATCACCCAGTCTTTGTGGTTGTAATAAAACATTCCTCCTCATTTCGGTACATCAATGTTTGGGTGACTTTAGAAGACTGGGAAAATAGTAAAAATATGATAAGTTCCAGAAGCAGCAGATTTCTGGATTTATTCAGAGTTGGGGGAATTTTAACTTTTTTTTGTTTTTTGTTTTTGCTATACTATTTGTGGTGGGAATGGCTAATTATGAAAGGTGTTATAATGTTACACAGTTCAAATGTTCTATTTATTTCCAGAGGGAAAAATGGCAAACAATAAGAAATCAGCAATATTTAAAAGAAGAACCTATGTAAAAGTCTTACAAACTCAAATGACTAAATCAGAGATGGAAAAATTGTAAGAAGACCAATTAATCATATATGTGATCATGTATGTTTGATGGATTAACAAAAGTATTAGTTCATTTTCATGTTTTCTGGCATTCTTAGCAGTATCCAAAATGTGAACTGTTCTCCACCATAAAAGGATCATTTGTGTTCCACATGCATCAATTCACTACAAGTATTTTTTTTTTAATTTTCCAAGAACCTTCCATCAAAACTGCATTTTTGTGGTTGTTGTTTTGATATCTAAAGAATTTTTTTTCTAGTAATTTTAGAGAAGCTATTCTGAGAATCTCTTCTGAACAACAAGGTACCAATCTCTTGTAAAGCTAACTTCTAACTTACCATCTCAGGAGAGCTGCATGCCATGAGACAGCCAGACAAAGCAGCAGTTTTCATTATTTCAAACAAATGATCAGTAGGGCTTCCAAGATTGAATGTCAATGGGACCCCACCTGTGAGATCCACGAAAGCTTCTGAGATAAAACCATAGTGCAACTTCTCATAAGAACCATGCAATCTGGAAAAAAGGGAAGACATCCAGGGTAGACAGCAAAAGTGAAACAACACAGAATGTTTATATGTATAAAAATATAAAAGAAAATTGATGGTTAGAGAAGTTCAGGCAGGTTAATGGTACATTTTCTTTCTAGCACCACTAGTGTATTCTGTTTAGTCAGACTAGAAATAGAAACACAGCTTTACACTGAAAGAATATTTCTATTATATTGTCATTTTTGATTTGCCTAATAGGCCAGATAATTTTTTTTCTTACTTTGTCAATTAAAAGTCAGTAAATGAATTATACTCTATATTCATTAATAGTTCATTGTTTTAGATTTATTTCATTTTTCAAGTCAACATGAACAGTAAGTCTTTCCTTGATTCTAATTCAACTCCTTTCTTTCTTTCTCTTTCTCTTTTCCTTCCTTCTTTCTATCCATGACATAAATGAATCAATACACATCCATCCATATAGCCCTGTGCATATCTTAGAAAAGGTTCAATATATCATATGCAATTAAGAGAAGTGAAGAATGTTTGTAGTCATCATACAACACAGTTACCCAGAAAAAAAAAGAGACAGAGCAAATCCACCTTGTTCTGGATTTGCTTTCTAGAGTCATTGTGGAACACAATATGATAGACTCTCCAAGGTAGCAGGTGTTGCCTTCCACTTTCTATTTATCTGAATGAAGAGTGACCGCAAAGTTTCAGATGGTACAATAATATTATGGTTCCATTTTTTGAATTGGTACAGAACAAAGAGTCTTATTTAACCATCCCTCTAGCCCAGAAGATAGTGGGTTCCAATAGGTTGGAAACTTTCCCAGTCTTCCAGGAAGAAGGACAAACTCAAAAGTGAAGCTGGGTTGAGATGATACATAAAGATGAGCTTCAGAAAGTCTTCTACAAGAAAAAGTTGTAGAAATATTTGCTTCTGATCTGTATTTGTCAGATTCTCAAAATATCTCTAAATAATTAAAAAAAAAACCTTCCCTGTTTTCTTTTCTTACAAATTTTTGTCCCCAAATAAGCCTTTATATATTGTTTAATGCTGCATGCAACAATTACATAATGCACCACATCCTGAAAGATAAAATAACACCCTTGGTTACAGCCTGAAGTTAAAAATATTTTCTCTTCTGGAAGGAGATCTGCCACAGATAAGTAAACAGGAAAATTAGAATAAAATTAAGTGCAGCCTAGGCATTTATTTTTTGCTCCATTTTTATTTACTTTACATCATTGAATGTTCATCAGATAGTGGCATACCAAATACCAAAAAGCATGTTTCAAGTTTTTATTTTATTTTATTTTAGCTTGTATTTATTAATGCAAAAGAAAAAAGAGGAACCAGAGTTTATTACAATAGTAACATATGTCATTTAATAAAAGTAAGTACACAATCGTAGCTTCACCTTGAATTTAAACAAAATGGTTTAACTTATTTAAAACTAATGTTCCCAATCTAGCATTTTCCTTTTATTTCTTCTATAATGTTTTTCTTTTCTTGTATTTTTTGCTTTCCCTTTGCTTTCTTTCTACATCTTTTCTTCTTTACTTTGTATTAGTGTGTATTAGCTTTTATTTTCTTTTAAAAAAATCTTTGTGGCATTTCCCATATTTATTACTGAATGATTTTTCAACCTTGGTAATCATTCATTATATACCATCTGTATAAGATTTTGTTCCAATTTGCCTTCAAACTGTAGCTTGGAGTAAACCTCATGATTTTTTCCTAATGTTCCACTGTTATTACTTCTTTAAAAGTTTTACATTCACTTGATCACACAATTCTTACTTTGTTCTATCTCTGTGTCATATTTTCAATAACAATTTTAAATATGTTCTAACACTATCTTAATTCTTTATAAATATTTTCAATTCTGACATCTTTGGGCTGTGTTCAACTTCAGGGCTTATTCACCATTGTTGACACAACAGATTTCCTGATGTTTCACTGGCAACCATGGTTCGCATCTTCAGAAGCAAATGAACAGGGATTGATTGGCTCCTATCTTGATAGCCAAGTGACCTGACTTTGGATTGGTCTTAAAGATTGCTCAATCACATCAGCAATAACATTGTTGAAAAAGTACTGCGCAATCTAAAACCATCTCTATCTATTGGACCGGACGGAATTTGTGCCTACTTCTTAAAAATGCTATCCACTGCCAAAGCCAAACCTCTAAGCATAATCTTTGAAAAATCCTTCAGGACTAGCTCCTTGCCAAAACTATGGTCACAAGCCATGGTCATTTTCAAATATTAGGGAGACGCCCAGCCTAGTTGAAAATTACCAGAACAATTCTTTTTTATTGGTGTGTTTCACCTGTTAAAGTTATGGAATATAAAATTATTACAATCCATCATCTCCAGTTTAGAAGGCAAACAAGCCTACTTTCTCTAATAAACAATTTCATTTTTAGGAAAAAAACTATCAATGGTAATTCTGGCAACATCTTTACACTGCGGCAAAAACATTATGGGACTAACACAACCTGCGAAGCAGGGCCAAAGGCAATTAGACACAATCCTAATAATATAGACTTTTGTTTAAAGCCTTTTGATTCCCCAGTAGGATCAAAAGTAGAGTAGACAAACAAACAAAACTACTCCTCAAACTAACAATGCTTTATTGGTTATCTCTGGTATGATGCTCTTGCATTAACTGGATAATAGATGCATGTCCTGTCAACATGATAACATAGATATCAAAATGGGGGAAGATGGTGTCTCTATCAAATTCTGTTACCTGATGAAGCAGTGTACCCTTGTCAAAACACCACCCCAGGCAGTGTTTCCTTGGACCAACTCCTTTTCATATCCACAAATGACCTCTATGTGATCAAGAATCAAGGAAGCAACAGCTTCTCTTCGCTGATTGATGTTAAAAGCTATGCAACACCAGCAGACACAATATCTGCTACTTTCAAAAAAGTTCTCTTGAGCTATGTATCAAATGGTCAAACAAATTGCAGCCTTCAGAGTCTCCAACAAATAAATGCTCTGTCTTACATCACTGGCAAAAAAACAAATCAAGGAAAAAAAATAAAATACAGGTACGTCCGAAATTTAGTTCAATAAGACCATTCCTATTGAATGATCCCAAACTCTTCTAAGAATTCTTGGCATGTATAGTAGCGTACTCATCTCTGAATGAATCTAAAATGCTAGAATCCCACCCTGTAGACTACATGGACCAAAAAGGCTGTTTTCCTGGTTAAGAGCATTTGTATTAACCTATCTTACATAGCTTTATTTTCTTCTAAGCGATAGATAATTACACTAATTCACTAGAGCATGTAAAAACATTTGCCTTAGACCATATACTCAATAATACAGCTCATCAGTTCTGGGAACCCATTCATTACATTATCTATAATTAACACACGTTTGAAAAGTCTTAGAAATATTTCACAAGCAAGAGTGTTTCTCCACTTCTCTACCTTCGTTGCAAGAATACCTTATGCCGCACCTAGACTTTGAAATTCTAGACCTAGAAAGAGAGAGGAAAACCGCATGAACTACGCTGCCCTTCAAGTCTGGCATCAAGATATAGTATATAAAATTATACATTGCAATGTCCTACCTGTCAATGAATACTTCAGCTTCAACCATAACAATACAAGAGCACACTATAAATACAAACTCAAGGTAAATCACACCAAACTTGATTGCAGGAATTATGACTTCAGCAACAGAGTGGTCAATGTCTGGAATATCTGACTCTGTGGTTTCTTCCCCAAACCCCAAAAACTTTACCCTTAGACTTTCTACTATTGACCTCACCCCTTTTCTAATAGGTCTGTAGGGGGCATGCATAAGCGTACCAATGTGCCTAACGTCCCTGTCCTATTGTTTCTTTTATTTTTTTTATGTTTGTTATATGTATCCATATATTAATAATTAAGTTTTTACTTATACCTATTTTCTTGTGAGCAATTGACAAATAAAAATAAATAAATAAAATAAAACTCACTAATCTTGTGTGAGACTAACAAGGCTGGGGCCATTTCCAGTGGGATGCTGTTGCACAGGGCAAGCGCTGCCAACCAAAAAGACAAGACTCTGGGAACCAACTGTTTGACAGAAAGGATTCAGAGCATACCATCTCTGTTAGATTTGAATTTAATTTTGCAAGCAAAATT
Organism: Laticauda laticaudata; assembly: GCA_004320025.1. Classification (NCBI taxonomy): domain Eukaryota; kingdom Metazoa; phylum Chordata; class Lepidosauria; order Squamata; family Elapidae; genus Laticauda; species Laticauda laticaudata. Next base: position 19,518 of record BHFT01036657.1, on the reverse strand, counting down.
TTACAAGCAAAGTCAATGGGGAAGCCAAATTCACTTAATAACCATGTTACGAACTTAACAACTACAGTGATTCACTTAACAACTGTGACAAGAAAGGTTGTAAAATGGGACAAAACTTACTTAACTATATCATTTAGCAACAGAAATTTGGGGCTCAACTGTGGTTGTAAGTGAAGGATTACCTGTAATTATATGAGATCTTAATCTTAAAATTTATTAATATTGTACTGTTACTTTTTTAAGGACTAATACAGGTAGTCCTCATGTAAACTCATAAAACATTTTGTATACACATTTTATAGTTGACAACAGAAAGAAGGGGGGGGGTTCAAAGAGCAGGAAACAGTGTGGAATCAAAAGTACATTCCATTCATATTTTCTTCAAAGACTGATTAGATGGCTGAAGCTTCTGCCTCGAAAAAATCTAATTGGAGAGCATGATTGATGACTCTTGGCTATGGATGTTTTTCGTTGGATGATACACCCAGAGGGGTAGGGTGGGGGAAACAGGATCAAGGGTGACAGTGAATTACATATTTCAGAGTTGGCTAAACCCAGGTTAGTATCGGATGTAGAATATTAACTTCAAATAAATCCTCTTTAGTTTTGGGAGTGGGGCTCGAGGCTCATGATTTAATTGGAGTAACTGCCAGAATCCTGACACCTCGACTTATAACTGTTCATTTAGTGACTGTTCAAATTTACAAATGCACTTTAAAAAGTTACTTACAACCATTTTTCACACTTACAACCATTGCAGCACTTTCATACAGAATCTGTTAAAGATATCTATACATTGAAACCTGGGTAGGCAATTGAAGTAGTAAATGACTGTGAACAAAGACATATCTACCTATCTTTTGAATAAGAATTGTCTCTTGGCAACATGCTTGTCACAGTACAAATTATGGAATTACTGTCTGAATCCTGGCTAAGTAGACTACAGTGGTGAGACATGTAAGCAAAACTTGAAACAGAAGCAGCTTTTGGAAATATTTACACATACTCTATGTGAAGATTGAATACTGGAAGATAGTTATCTAAGACTTCTGCATCTTAGGATGGTCTTGTCAGAAGGGCGTATGCCCCTTTCTCAAACAACTTCCTTTCAGAAAGCGGCAAAACACTTATTTAAATATAAAAATAGAGCGATATTGTATAGTAGAATGATGTATATGTGTATTTATTGTAGAATTATTGTGTCACTCATAGATTAAAACAGTCCAAGAGCTAAACTGCTTTTCAAACAACCTAGCTAACAAAGATAGTAAACCTTCATTCTCCACAAGCATATTTTCAACAACTATTGATTAAGCATGAGTTGTTTGGTTCTTTTTGCCAAATCATACAATGGACTGTGTCTACCATGAAATTCAATAGTTAAAAGTTATTATTTTACCTATGAAAGAAAGGGATTCTACTAGCCACTTAAGCAGCCGGAGGGCACAGGTGTTCATCTATCAAATACAGGTGATGAATTGTTTCAAGAAAGGAGTAAAGAAAGCCTTCGCTATGGACAAACCAAAGAATCCATTTCTGCCATCATTAGCAGCCTAATGGAGTGTGTCATAACTTTGTTAGCTCTATGGGACAAATCTCCATAGCTGTAAAACAAAGACATAAACTGAAGTATTCGGGATCAATTTCAGCATTGAATGGTTGCTTAGATGGGGGAGTTTGAAAGGAGAACAGAATGAAGCCCTTGAAAGGTCACATCTTTGGAAGGTCATTAAGAAAAGTGAAGGGGATGATCTTGCCATACTGTCATTTAATAAGTAATAATCAAGTTAAAAATAGACCTGAAGGTTTTATGTGAATATGGAATTGAAAGTGCTATGTATGAAAGCAAATAATGTTTAGTGCATGGTTCGACATTGAATAAGGTTTAAATCAAGGAAATGGGATGCATTTATGAATCAACGTATGGAGAAGGCTTGTGATGATATTAGAGGAGTGTGACTGCATGTGTACTTTTGCATGCAATTAATGTGTGTTGTTGATTGAGAATACAAATTATTTGTAACAAACTTTAGCTGGCATAATGGTCTGAAAATTAGATTATTGAAAAACAAGGTAATTGCCTTTGATGGGGAAATAGAGTAATTTGCTGCAAGTTATACAATATTTAATAAAGATTATAAAATGGAGAACTTTTTAAGAATACAAATGCTGGTAGAAAATATAGACATAATATAGCTATGTGCTGAGATAGCAAGGAACACTTTTTGTTGTTGCTACTGAAAGAAGAGAAAATACTTATGTGCACTGATGTGCTTCTGTCCAATTTGTTTTATGAGAGTGCAAGTTTAAGTAGTTAGGAAAAAACATAATTTGGTTTGAATTATAAAGTTTAATGCGGTAGGGATGGAGTACTTAAGTAGTATGTGATAAAAGAAGAAGTGATGTGTTCAAGAATGGATGGGTGCTAAGTGAATATAAGCAAGTGAACTATCACTATGTAAGAAATGTATTAAGATGCTTTGGAGAGAATGAATGAGGAGTGAATTGTAAAACAAATATATGAAGAGTGAATGGATTGAGAGACAACAAATACCTAGTTATGGGTTGAAAGGAATTGATGAGATCCTGAAAAAGAGAATCGTGAGAAGCTTAAAAAATAAAATGCAAAATATAAATGGTGGAGACATTGGAATCAAGGATGGTTTAAATGGATAAATAAGTATCAGGGTATAATAAATAGGGTTGGCATAGTTTTTGCTACTATATTTTTCTTCTTTTGTCTTACTTATCTCATGCTTTTTAATTCCTTTGGTTAGAATTTCTTGCATCTTATGTGCACTTGGCATAACATTACTTACCCTGAAAGAAAATTGTGTCTCGGGTATGCATGTAACAAAGGTGGATAAGTAGATCTCTTTATTTATTTATTTTTAAAAAGAACATTCTTCTCAAAGTTGCACCAAAACTAATTAGCAAGTTATGTCATGTTACCTGCAACTTTGAAGAGATAATATAAAAATATTACAGACACAACCTTTTGATTTAGAGGGGAAAGGTCAGGGGTTGCTTTTCTTTGCTTCAGTTTGATCTTGCAGGAAGAAATATAGATCAAGGTGTATTGAGCTGCTGATAAGGGGGCAGTGAAAAATGGTTTCAAATTGCATTTATAGATTCTGCTTCTTAATAAGAATAGGTTGCTTCCAATGAAGTGCCAGTCATGCAGCACTTCCTCACAGAGTATTTTGTATCTATAGTGGAATCAGCAAGCCATATAGAATATTCAGAACTAAATATAATATGTGGAATTGATTATTGTGGAGAATCTGACATGACTTATTGTATTGCATGCCGAATAGTATTTATATACTATTATAATATACTATTATAATAGTATATATATTTATATACTATTATAATATATAATAGTATATTATAATATACTACTATTTATATACTTAAAACGGTTATTGTGAGTACTTTAGCTCTTCTGAAAAAAACCCCTCATTTGATATAAGTATGCAACTTAACATTTTTCTGTGTGCATCTTTTTATGATCTTAATTAATATGCTGATCCATATGCTTATTTTGTTATTATACTTACATTTAAAGATCTTTTGATTTTTAATACTGCCAACAAAAAATATATGGTGTCATCCAAGCTCTAGGTTTTAAAATACACTGCAACATTTTGCATCACCAACCTGAAAATGAAAGATCCCTGCATAAGTGTGATTAAATCCTTGGTCTGTAGGAATCATATTTTTCAGGAACCATTGTTGTTGGGTCAAAGCACCCAGAGCTGCTAAAACCCAACAGTTACCTTAAAGAAAGGAATGATAAATTACAAAAGTTATCATACTCAACTTCCTCTCTAAAATTCACATGAAGTTGACTATTAACCCAACTGATAGGCCATGAGTCTTCAGGTTTGTAGAATATTGATTTTTCCAGCATGTCTGAAACATGCTGGGAAATCATGCAGGATTCATTCATTCTCTCCTTACAAAGCATATGCTCTCCAGTGTGATATGGTTCTTTTCTATAGCTCATTAAAAACGTCCTGATAATTTGCCCAATTCTAATGATTAGGTATTATTTACTGAATGGGATTTCCCCAAAAAGTTTATCTCTGGTTTGGAAGTATTGGTATGGTGAGACTATGAGTCCCAACCCCACTAATTCTGTAGGCCCTTGAATAAAATATTTCTTGTATTTATTCCTTTTATTCTAACTGAAACAATTCTTAATTACACTGCAATTATTTTGTAAATTAATGTATTTTAAGTTTTAACTGATATCCCTGTATTCTCAATTGGACATCTATAAGTTGTTGTGGAATATGTTGTGGTTACCATTTAGAGTAATTACAGTATCTTGTCTAATAAATGTCATATCTGAATCAATCCTTCCAAATTATTATTTTTTCAAATATTTTATCACATAATATAGTTGCATATTGATGTATTTTCCCCAGATATGTGTTTTAAGGGGACAAGGAAAGTATAATTTTCAACACACACACACACACACATACCTGCTTTTGAAAATAATTCAAAAAATGAATGAAATCACCTCTGCTATTCCTCAGTTATGCTTAAAGGTTTAGGTGCTAGTGATGTTGACATTATAAAAAAAATAATTCCTGCTATATTCTGCTTATTTTCTAGTTTGGCCCTTTAAAAAGAGCAGCCCTGCTGATATTTTTGCCTGAAAATTTGAGGGAAATTTTCAGAATGTGCACCTGCCACAAGAGAGTTTGAGAGGAGCTGTCAATATCTAGCTTCCTAACTTTCTAGAAGTAGAATCTGCGTGGGGTGGGGTGAGAGGTGTGTGCGTGTGTGTGTGTGTGTGTGTGTGTGTGTGTAGGGAGGCACTTTGAATTCTCATTTCATTTTGTTCCAGGATCCACACTGTTGTTCATTCCACCTTTTTTGTTTGCCACCCATATTTTTTTTTCTTTTCCATTTCAGCTGCTAATATTCCTTGCATATCTGGGTCATCTTTCATGAAGACAATTTTCTTGTTTCCCTTGCTGTTGTTTGCTTTTCATTTACTCTATCCTTGGTCCGCTGGAAGAAGGGTATCATTTATCACTCTGAGTACATGATCTCTTCATTTTTATTGAAGGCATTATTGCTTTAGCCTGCCATTTGCCACTTGAAATGCTTTTAGTTTGAAACAGATGTGCTGTGTCAAATATATTTAGATTCTTAATGTACTATATATGCATTATATATTATTATATATGATGTAATAATGTTAAGATACCAGCTAGTTTTCTAATGTGAGGATCTAATTTTATAACTAGAGAATACAGAGGGTTCCAGGGCCTCCTTCCTTGATTGGAGAAAGGCTTGTGTCTTAGGAAACCAGACAACCCAAGAATAACTGAATGTTTGTTATATCCTTATCATGTATATTCTCCAATGAACTATGAAATGGTTGTTTTGTTTCCCCAATGTACAGATCTGCACATGGCTCATTGCACTGTACTGCACATACCACGTTGCTCAGTTTCTGTTTTATCCTTGGAATGGACAAGCTTCTGCCTTAGTGTATTCTTGGGTTTGAAGTGTGAATGTGTGTTGTGTTTCTATGTATTGTCTCGCTCAGGTTCATTACTATATTGTGGTAACTTTATTCCCTTATCCCAATCCACAGCTGTCATCTCTCCCCAAGCCTGTTTTTAACACTTTTTCTTTCACCCATATCCTATTCATTTTTTCTTCACTTGTCATTTGCTTTGCTTCTTTGAACTGTCTTGTTTTATCAGCCAAACCATCTTTCTTCTCTTTAAGCCTCTCCTAATCAAACCTTAATTATCTTTTTTTCCAAAACACATCCGTCACACATCATCAGTTTCCTATTTGGAACTATGCTTTCTTTGCTACCAGCTAATACTCCATCAGCTTTTCTTTTCACTTATCAAACTCTAGCACCTGTTTTCTGATGTTTTGTATTTATTACAAAGCTGATGGATGAAATTCAGAGCATAAAATTAAATATATGCTTAAATCTCCCTCCAAAATCAGTAGGCTTCAAACAGCTTAACTTTGGTGAGATTGCTTTCTGGACTCAAACTCTGTTCTCTTCCACTTAACACCATATCAGGCAATACTCAATACAGTCTTGTTCAAAAGACAGGGTGGGTATCAAAACATAAGTACAGTAGGCTAGAAGAGAACCATAAAATAAAATAAAACAAATGGGGAAAGCGAATAGAGATTTTGACCATTATCTCAAAATGATAGAATACAGGTTTTGTTATGAACCTGAAGAGGGGGTAAGGGGTAGGGGAAGAAGCACCTTCTACAATGCAAAGTGAAATTATAGAACAGGCGTGTCAAACTCGCTGCCTGTGAGCTGGTTGTGTCATGTGCTGGCCATGTCCACCCCCTAGCTTAGTGAAGGGAAAAATGTTGCAATATGATGACAATGATGTTGCAATGACATGATGACAATATGACGCCATGAGTTTGATCCCCCTGTTGTAGAATATGCTGTGATAATATATGGTATATAACTCTCAGTCTGGATTATACAAATTAATAGAGAAGATTATCAATATCTTTTATTCATCATGGTTACATCCTATGCTCATTATCAAAGATATTATACCTCTTAATACAAATTTCTGGAAGCCACAAATTGCCAGTTGTAAACAATCAGATCAACATGTGAAAGGTTCAAGTTGGCTACTTTATTGTATTCTACCTAGAGTACAAGATCTACTCAGATGGTTTGCCCTCACTTGGCAACAAACAGATAAAGTTTCGTGGAATGGGAGTGGGGAGTGGGGTCAGTCCTAGGTTTCTTGTAGTTGTGCAATAACTCAAGACTAACTCCCCATTTGATTCCTCCTCCTTGCCTGGCTGGATTCTTGTGTGGGGTTATTGTTTTATATCCTATTTCTCTTAGGCATAGCTTTGTCTATTATGAGTACATTTTATGCATACACAAGATCCACTGAAAACCTTTAAAGGAGAAGTAGAACCAGGCAGCCAGGGATATTTCCAAACTCATACTCTTATTACTTAAATATTCAATTCCTTACCTATTTTTTGTCCTTGAAGAATATCAAATCGGCTTATTCCATCCACAAATAAATGTGGGTTTCTGACCAGTTCCTTCAATGGAAAGTGATAAACGATATTTATTCATTCTTGATTAATGAATTATTCAATCAATTATTATTACCAGTAGCAGTAATTTCAATAATTACTTATCCTAGTTACTGCCAGCACTTCTATATAAATGAAAAAAAGAGAAGTCCTGTGCATTTGGAAACTATGGCTGCCAGTGAGATTTATACACCAAAGAAATACTTTAGAAGAGGTGTGTTTCTTGCTACAAAAATTTCCAACTTCTACCAATATGTAATCCCGTTTAATGAATTATACTAGAAGAGAGAGATTTAGAATGTACTTCATTGCATTTAAAGATATTGCATTACATCAAAAATGGAGCACTCAGTGCACTTTAGCTTTTAGCATCTTTGTTTACTAGACTTGAAAGAAACTGCTGGAGCTATCCAGCTGAGCCTCGTTACCTACGGCAAGAAATTATTTATCTCGACATCCGTTGTTAGTCTCATTCCTTTTTATTTCTTTAAAGAAAAAAAACCAGATATCTGCAAAAACCTCAGTGATTACTCTTTCACATCTTTCCCAGTCAATTTAATTAACTGTCAGGGACTCCTCAAGGGTTGCATTCCCACCCATCTGGAAAGTATTTGAGCCTGTGAATCACAGGGGAATAATAGTACAGGCAGACAGTGTGAGTGTTTGTATGTTAGATCAATGGCTTTTTTTTTTTTTTGATGTTTTGGGGAAGGCAACATGTGGTTGGGTCCACTCCAAGCAATGGTAAATTCATTCTTTAATGAGGTTCCATCTGTCTGAAACAAAGTTTATTGATAAGACTCCTTATCAATAAACATGTTCTCAATCGTGTTATTTACAATTGATCCTCACCCTTCTCTTTTGGGATAAGTTTGTGGAGCTGATGGTGGTGCCTGGTGGGAATAGCTTATCTGGATGTTTTCAGTCAGGTTTCAACCCTGCATGTAGTACTGAGGATGCCGTTGATTATGCTATTAGATACCTGGCTTGTGACCTGGTTCTCCTGGTTCTTCTTGATCCCTTAGTTACTATCAATGCCATCTGTCATTATAATTTTTGTACTGTGTGTGAATGCTAGTAAGGTTCTCCTCCATTCTCTGTGGTCAGCTTCAGTCAGTATTAATAAAGAGGAGAAAATGCACCTTAGGATCTTTCTTTATGGGGTTCTTCAGTGATGAACACTTTTATTTCTTCTGTTTAGCCTCTAAATTAGGCCATTGAATAAGAGAATCTGACAGCATGGGGTCAGATATCATTTGTTACAAAGGGATCAAGAAGGATCAGGAGGACCAGGTCACAAGCCAGATATCCACTAGCATCATCAATGGCATCCTCAGTACTAAATGCAGAGTTGAAACCTAACTGAAAAGGTCCAGATAAGCTTATTCCCACCAGGCACCACCATCAGCTCCACAAACTTATGCACAATATACATAATTGTATATCTCAACTCCAGGCCAACTGAGTGATTGAGCTGCTGTCTCATTGTCTGGAGTTAGGTAAAGTTTGTATGGGGAAGAGCAGGTTTAGATTCAACACTAGCAAGACTGAGTAAATATCAATTCAATATGTCTATGGACATTTTCAGTCATCCAGGTCATGGCTCTCCCAAAGATGCTTTTTCAAAAGTCAGCTGAACTTTCTGGTTTTTCTTTGAAGACATTTTGGATGAGCTTCTTGGATGAGAAGCGAAACAACTTCAACAAAAAACCAGAAAGTCCGTTGCTTTTTTAAAAAGCACTTTTGTGATATCAATAATCCTCTGTTTCTGGTTATTAGTTTTTGCTTTAATTTTTGATATGGGAACAATTCTAAACAATTCTAGAGAATATTCATAATAACTATATTTAATTAATGAAGTAGAAATATAAATATGCATATTTAAAAACATTTTCCCCTTGTTCCATCCAATGTTTGTCCTGGTCCTACTTCTTTTCTGGATTGCAAGCCAGAAAAGCATATCCCTCAGCGCATAAAGCTATTTACCTCCAAGCATGAATTCATCCTCTCCATCACTATCAATCAGTAGAATTAGGAAGCTGGACTCCTAATTATTCAATTCTATTTCTCTTTTGTTTTATGTAATAAAATTTGGTGGGTTTTTTTTTTTTTTAAATGAGCATTACTGAGCTTTTTGGGCTATCAACTCAACATCTCAAAGTTAAAAAAAAAAAAAAAGCATTCTCTCAGCTCAAGAAGAAGTGGAGCAACATTTCCTGACTGTGACTCCTTCATTAAAGTCATGTGAATAAATTCGGTTCGGATTTTGAATTGTAATTGATGGCTAAGAAGAAGCAGCAACAGCCTGTGATGTTAGTATTTGTACCCATTCAGTTTCTCCATCAGGAGAACTTTTCAAAAAGGGGATGATTCATTTCCCCGAGGTCAGTTTTATTTTCTCAGGGAAGAATTCAGTCTTCTTTAGAAAACTTGTCAGAAAATCCCTGACAATCCCTATGATTTTATTAACTTTTTCTATGGTGGGTAGTACATGAAGCTTTATTTTCCTAGATTGTGCAACTGTAGTGGACTGTAAAAGGAAGAGAGAGAGAGAAAGATTTAGACATTTAAGAAAGCTGAAGTAAGTTGTTTTGGATAGTGCTCATGAAAAATACTTTTGTGTAAGATATTATGAAAGAGACATAATATCTTCCCTTTCTCTGACAATCCATTATCCATAAATTATTGCAAAAGAAGAAAAATCTCACCCACTTTTCATTCATTTATTCTTTTTTTTCCCTCTTTTTGTGGCCACTCATTTCAAAAATGCAACTCAGGCCAGCTTTTACATGTTAAAACATTTTTAAAACCAATATTAATACACACTTTTAAAAAACAACACTCTATTGTTGCTTAAAAACAAAAGCTATTGCAAAAGAAGAAAAATCCCACTCACTTTATTGATATATTTATTAATTCTTTTTATTTTTATGGCACTCATTTTACAAATACAACTCAGGGCAGCTTACAACATGTTAAAGCCCAATATTAATAGATATTTTTTAAAAAAACTATGGTCATGAAAGATCAATCCAAATGAAACAGTTAACAGAAACCTATCAACTTATCTAAACTTCTGATCCTCAGACTGAAGCCCAGTCATGAAAGTTCAGAACAGACAAATGAAACATATGAATAGTTGAGGTTCAAAGAGGGAAGCTAATTGATGGAAGATTTTGATAGCAGATACAGTGCACCATAGGAAGGTTACTCTGATTAAGGGGCAAGGCCACTGAAAATGTTTCTAAAATAGATGAAATAAAAATCAATAATACCATTTTAATTAATTTATCTAGAAGAGTACTATATTTTAACACACATTTATCCAGCATTTCATGTGATTTTCAGGTTTAAAATAAATTAAGAGTTAATTTAGCTTGCATAAAATCCAGGTAGTTTACTGTTAACATCTTCCAATCAAGCTGCCAGCATTGGCAAAAAGATTAACAACCCCTGTCTCTCTTTCACTCCTATGTTTCCAAATTCTTTAAATGACCAGAGGCCCAGAAGAGACTAACATGAAAGGAAAGAGTTCTTAAGCATCCATTGCTACTAAAAAGGAAACAGTCTAATTATCTCTAGCCTTTGGCACTCTGCTTGGGGATTCTAGGAGTTAAAATTCAACTCCCCTGGAAGGCACTAAGGCTGGTCTTAAACCAGTAGCAATCACTGCATGGATTGAAATTTATTTAGTCATGCCATGAGGATGCTTAAAAGGTGAAATATGCATACATATCAAAGATGTCTCAGCAAGGCAGAGCAGCTGGGTGGTCTTGTAAGGAAGCCGAGCAAGGTTGGGCCAGGTAAATTCTTGAATGGTAAATGATCAGAGAATATCAGAACGATAGGCTAGATGGGAAATTGAAAAACCATCTTGGAAGAAGCCCTGGTAAACCACTTCCATATTGTGGCTAAGAAAACTGCACAATTATCAGCTTGATTCAAAGGCATCTTCTTTTATTCTCATCAGTAAATTAACTATTTGGTCAGTGTTAATTCCTATCCATAATTATTAAAGTGTAAAAATAACAAACTACCAGATTTTTGCCTATTGGATGGAAGTTTAAACGAGTATCAAATGTCTACATCAAGATATTCTAGATTTTTAAAAGATAGTATTTTTAATTTTAAGCATAACATACAGGATTGTGTGATTTTGATTATGGGCAAATCAATGATATAATATGTGTCTGCCACAGTGGAGAATTTCTGTAGCTCACAGCTGAGCTGTTCAGTTCTTGATGTTCTTTGAGCTTGTGTCTCTTCCTGGAGACATTTCATTAGCAGGCTAGGTAACTTCATCAGTCTATGGAGGAATGGAGTTTTCTGGCTGTTTAGTTTGGTAGCTTGTCTTACCAGCCATGACCAGGGTATTTTTTCTTCCAGTGGTGGGATTCAAAAATTTTTACTACTGGTTCTGTAGGCATGGCTTGGTGGGTGTGGCAGGGGAAGGATACTTTAAAATCTCCAGTCAGAGGTGGTATTTGCCAGTTCTCCAAACTACTCAAAATTTCCTCTACTGGTTCTCCAGAACTGGTCAGAACCTGCTGAATACCACCTCTGGCTTCATTGCTTTTGTGGTGGAATATTGTCTATTTTTCTTATTCTTGTTTCCCTAGTGTAATGAGGGAAGATCTATTTAAATCTAATTGCTTCTTTTCCACCTTAGATTGATTCCTTTTTTGAATAGTTCATGCATAGTTGTTATCTCATTGTGACCATTTATGCCTGATTCATCAGAGTGCCATGGCCATGCCTCTGGGAGTTCTCCTGCATTTTAGTGGTTTCCATTTCTATTGGAAAGAAAGCAACCAAAGTTCAAGGAAAGAAACAAAAGACCCAAACACCTCCTTTCTCATCACACATCTATTAATTAATAGAAAGGTCACCAGAAATTCCAATAAAGGCTGGTAAAACAAGCTATCTTACACACACCATAAAACCCCAGCTCTACTTATCTGTGCTTCTTGTCTAAAGAAAAAGAAGTCAACTCAGTGAACTCCAAGAACCTCACAATACATATTTACTGTGACTTAGATCTCAATGAATTTCTGAATGTGTTGCCTTTTGGAAGAAATGGAACAAATGATTATGGTTTTTGTAAGAAATTTAATTTTAAACTAATTTACTTTGTCAAATAGCAGCCCCTGTGTTGTAATGATGAGGCAGTCGAGTTGTTTGATCATGAGCAACTGAATTATGATGATGATCTTTTTTAGAGTATAGTCTTTGCATTTATATACATTTT
>BHFT01036655.1:0-18583 GCA_004320025.1 Laticauda laticaudata | reverse complement strand
CGGAAGCATCGCGTTAACCAACGGATGGCAAGTGTTTCTCTCCATTTTACATCCTCTTTCCATCCATTGGTGCTGTATGACAGGGGCTTTACAGAGAAGACACTAAGTGTGGCTGTCTTAAGAGTCACAGTATGAGTAAACTCATTAAAGCAGTGGCAACATTTTTAGGGTCATGCAGAAACCTGTAAAAAAGATGATCTGTTTTAATCAATACAGATGCTGTTTCCTGCAAGGTCCAAGACACTTCTTTTGAATCCAGTTTGAAGCATACACAACCCTAAAGCGGATACTTTTGCACTTTAACACTCCAGAAATGGACCCTGTTATAAAAGGAAAGCATGAGCTATAAGTATAGCAATTCAGACTAGCACTACATTGCTACTGTATCTGTGTGGATCAGTTATCAGAATATTTTAGCATGCAGGCATTCAGAATTTAAAAAAAATTATGCATCACAAGAGACAAGAACTGCCTCTTGTTATGCTACAATCTTAGAGGCATTGTAGCCTCAAGTCTGTCACAAGGAAAAATCAGAAGGAGTTTTCACCTAAGATTAACTTACGTGGACTCCAAGGTTTTGGTGGTCTCATTCTGGGTAACAGGAAATCACCCAACCACATAGAGCTCTGGCATTATCCTTTCCTGCTGAACAGAGAAACACAATACAGCCTTACTCAATTTGGTTTGTCATTGTATCTCCCACATGAGTAAGGGAAATGAACATTTCATATTCTTTTGCGGTTCATCCCTCCCTTCGTTCCTTCTCTATAGTCCAGGACCAATTTACTAGGCTAGCATTTTTCTGGCAGGATAATCTTCCTCAAAAGCTTTCCTAGAACTCCTGTCATGTTTGCTTCTGACTACTTCTGACTACCAGGAGCTCCATACTTGTTGAACACTCCCAGAACTCTCTCTTTACATTTGCCAATCAGATTATAGTGAGTGTGAGGCAACTTTTCTACAGGGAGATATGCAAATTCCATTTTCAGTAACTATTTGAGAAGTCATCAGTAACTGCTTTTGGAAAGTGGTATTCTCATTCCTTCTGCCTACCATGATGGTATTGCAGGTGTAATTGCTGTTATGATGGCCCAAATATTCTCTTCAGCAAGTTCTCAGAAATTTCTGAAATTAAAAATGCTTCTGCTTCTTATAATATAGACATGGTATAATTGGGAGACATACTCAAGGAAATATAAACAAATTTTAATCCTACTGAAGTCCACAGTCCATTGTTTTTTCCAACAAATAGTACTGGCATCACAATAGCTCTTACTCTAGGGAAGGCATACAACCCTTTTGACTAGTAACCATTGATAGTATCCAACTTCCTCATGAGAAAGTCCTAGGATTTCCAGGAAGGCCTACAATATATTTAATTCAACAATTCAAGGAATATAGAAATTTGATTTTTATTGCTAAGAAGGAAGTGTAGAATTCAAGCAGTAACCATTATCCATTTTGGAGCCAAATTACATGTAGCAATGGAAGTGTTCTATGCTTAAATGGAAGAGCCTTGGACAGAATGTATGTGGGCTGGAATTTAACAATTTAAATTGCAGAGGGAACACAGAATACTACCACTAACAATCCCTTGGATCTCCAAAGTTGCTCATGACCAATGTTTCTCTCCTTAAGGCCCTGTCCCACTGCACTTACGGATGCAAAGAGGATGTAAAACGTTAAAAAAAGCTTGCCATCCGTTGGAGAAAATGCTATGCATCTGTTGTGTACTCATTGCTTACATGTTCATATGCTCTATCCGTCGAGCATCCGTCCATTGTGATTTCATCCACGCAAGAAGTTTTTTGACTGCTTTGTGAATGGATGAACTTTGTGAACGGAATGAACTTTCTGCTGTGACAATGTAAACTGTGACATATGAGCAACAAACATTCTATGTCATTTATCATTCGTTAAACGTCCGCTGTTCCTCTCTGTATCCTCTGGGCATCTCGCAAGTCACATTCGCTGCAGCTGAAAAATGGAAAGTGGGAGGAAACAAAAGGTATACGGAACGTCTACACAGTGTTAGGAGCACGGAAATAGAAAGGTATGCGCAAGTGAACGGTTTTGCATCCGATATACATCCGCATGGCATCCCCTTTCTTCCTTTAGGTGTACGTGATGCATCCACTTCAACTGCTATGCGTCCACTTCAAAATTATCCCCTGGAACCCCTTCAGAGTGTCATCGGCTTCCATCACTAGGCTTCCTATGAAACATACGTTTAACAATCCCCGCTACATACTACCCACGTCCATTCTTTCCGTTCTTTTCCGTTCTTTTCCGTTCTTTTCCGGTTCTATTTATGCAAATTTTTGCCACTTTTTGAGAGGAGATGACAACGGATGGAGCCACCCCTGAAATTTTGCTTGTCCGCTGTGTCCTTTATGCATACGTTTTGCATCCATCGGCTAGTGGGACTGGGCCTTTAGCTGAGCACTGCTATGAAAACTATGCTTGGGTGGATGTAAAAAGCTGGGAATTTGGATTCCAGGCAGGTAGGTGCTAAATGTGGGACAGGTTTGAATTCAAAACTTTTCTTGCTATGACACTGAAATAATTCAATGTTTACACAAGAGAAATCAGCATTATGTCTAGTTTGGCCTTTGCTCCTTTGGGTTCTCTTGACTTTTTCTTCTACCCGGCAGAAGTTGAACAATGCTCCCTCATTTGGTCTTTTTTATCATTCACCATTGTATTTTTATTGTTATTATTCTCATCACTACTCTTTGAAAGAGACAGTCTTATCTTTTCAAGGTTTTTTTTCCTCTCATGTGGGGCCTATTCTGTGCCTTTTCTTATTGTTATTGTCCCACTCTGCACTCTGTCCAATTGTGTGATTCTCCCTTTTCGAAACACCACCCATAACTCTTCCATTAGAACTACAGATTAACACAATGGCATTACAATCCACCTTTTAGACTCCATTTTCATGCAACTTAACATTCCTTTTAGCTGCCACTGAAATTATATTTATGTTATATTTTTTGAGCAATGAAGAAAATAAAAACCTCAAAGTGTTTGCTATTTATATTAGCTATGAGCGTAATAGCAGCTGAATTCTTCAGCATTTTCTCCCCAGTGTAGTTCAGTTGTATACTGCTAGATGCAAACTCATAACCCCAGATGTTTTTTGAAATATGGATTTGTTCTCCTTCATCCAATCTTGTCTTTCTGCAAGATGCGTAACAAATGCATACAAATCTCTGGACTCTGCTTCTGGAATGGCCTTCCATAGAAAGCATGAATATAATTCTTCAATGCAATAAAACAAGAGACATTTCTACATATGTTATAGCATTTTTTAAAGGCTGTTGAGACTAGAACAAAACATTTGGGGACCCACAACAATCTAGCAGAGTTTCTGTCCTTGTTGTTTTATAGCTGAATGGGCCTCAAGAATAATTAGTAAAATCTATAACTAAAGATCTCACATTAAATCTTTTCAAATCCAATTCAAAGGGTAAGGGTCAGATAAAAATTATGGAAACAATATTCTCTACTTATAATTCTAGAGTTTTGCAGATAGTCAATAGTAGATTCACTAAACAGATCTGATAGAATTCCATAATTGATATTCCAGTTATTTATCAGTTATTTATTTATAAAATTTATTTGCCAACCATCTGGTATCCAATAACTCTGGGTAGATAACATAAAAATGTTGTAAAGCACTAAAACACAGCATATAAAACATTTACAGTTTCATTCATTATTTGGGCTTCTGATCTAATATATTAAAGAGAAAAAAAACATCAGGAATAGAGCTTGTTCTGGTAATATGGAGCTTTTCTGCGTTGTATGGTTGACCTAACACCAGAATAAGTCAGCAACCAATCAGGGATGGATTTCATCATCCTGTACTTACTCCGCTCACCACTGCAGAATAACAGAATAATAGAGTTAAAAGGGACCTTGAAGGCCTTTTAGTCCAACGCTGCTCAAGCAGAAGACCCTATAACATTCCAGGCAAATTGCTGTCCAATCTCTTCTTAAGACATTCCAGTGACAGATGTCAGAAGACAAGCCATTCTAGTGATTAATTGTTTTTACTGTCAGGAAATTTAGAAGCATGGTGGCTCACATGGTTAAAACCTTGTGTTCAGAGGTAGAATTCAGCTGGTTCATACCTGTTCACACAAACCAGTTGTTAACTTTTTGCCCAATTCAGGGCAAAATCCCACCTCTGGCTTGGCCCTCCCATCCCACATGCCCCATTTTAGCTTCCAGGTTGGTGCAGGAAGCTGTTCAGGCCCAAAACACCACCTGCACCCCATTTTGGCTGCCAGAGTGCTGCAGGAAAATAGTTGGGATTTTGCATGATCATTATTGTAGGTTGAGTTGGGAGTGGGGATTTTGCATTATGATTGCTCATAAGTAACTAGGAACCAGTAAAAGAGGAATGGAAAAATCCCTATCTATAGAACAGCGTTTTATAGTCTTGGCAAGTTTAAGATGGGGAAATTTCATGCTGTCTGGGGAATTCTGGGAATTGAAGACCATGCACCTTAACATTGCCAAAGTTGAGAAGCATGGGTCTACACTAGAGTTTAGGATTTTCCATTCCTGTTTTATTTAGAGTTTGGTGCAATTAAATACATCAGTTATGATTTTGTTAACAAATAGTGATTAAAGTGATATGAACCATTACTGGACTTTTTATGAGAAACTGAAATTAAATGTTGATCTGGGATTTGATGATTAAATAAAGGATTATGGAAATAATGTTAATCTTAGAGTAAGAATTTGATATATTTTTTACTTATATCTGTACCAAAGAAAGTTGGAAATCATTCTTTTTCAGCTTTCCTTCTTTGGTTATTGGACTTGTATCACTCAAAAAAAAATGCCATTCAAGGAAAAATAGTAATGAAAAACATTGGACTTCGGACCAGCAACCTTTCACATGGAAGGCAAATAGTAAAAGCATTATGCCTTTATAGTATTCCCAGTAAAATTATTTTGGAAGGCAGAGACAAACAGGGAAACAGGAAAAGAATTTTTATTTTAATGCCAGTTGTTCTGCCTGCATATACCATATGTTCATTTTGATAAGTTAATTTTGTATATATAAATTAAATTTAACTTTATACATACAAACATATACAAACCTACATAAGCAGCAAGCATTGGGGGCCCAATTGGCAAAAGAAAGCTCAGGACTGTATTGGAAACCTGTGGAAGAGGCCTTCATGCTGCAGTGGATAGACTATGGCTAAGATGATGATGATGATGATGATGATGATGATGATGATGATAATGATGATGATGACGATACAAACCTATGTATGTTCAGTAAGAGTGGACCAAAGGATAAAAAATGTTTGACAACTGCTTCCTTGGGACAGAATGCTAGGAGGGCATAGTAGTAATTGTTTATTGAGAGGATGTATTTGCAGTCCAGATTTGGAAGCTACTACAAAAGTTTCTCATTCCTGACTGGAGTTTCTTAAATTGACTTACAGTTAAGCCACCCCAAGCATAGCACTGGAATAGCTTAAAGATACAGTGTGGTTAGGGCAGTGGTGGGATTCAAATATTTTTACCACTGGTTTGGTGGGAGTGGCTTGATGGGCACACTTTGCACACACGCACACACTTTGTGTGTGTGTGCTTGCCAAATGTGCACTTTGCACAGGTGCAGAGGCATTTGCGCAGGTGCAGAAGTGTTCTAACTCACCTCCTGCAAGCCTGCACAATCCCAGTTGCTTCAACAGCTGCCACGCAGCACTCTTCTGTGCTGTGCAAAGCAGATACACTTCAAATTCAGAGGATAAAGGTGAGTATCGGAGCCCAGGAGGGCAGGTGGGCCCAACAGTATCATACACTGCAATGTCCTACCTGCAAATGAATACTTCAGCTTTAATCATAACAATACAAGAGCACACAATAGATACAAACTCAAGGTTAACTGCACCAAACTTGACTGCAGAAAATACGACTTCAGCAACAGAGTGGTCAATGTTTGAAATATTCTACCTGACTGTGTGGTTTCTTCCCCAAACCCCAAAAGCTTTAACCTTAGACTGTCTACTATTGACCTCATACCTTTCGTAAGAGGCTGTAGGGGGCGTGCATAAGCACACCAATTGTGCCTATCGTTCCTGTCCTATTGTTTATTTTTCTTATATGTATCAATTTCATGTATTCATAACTATGTTTATACTTATACCTATTATCTTGTAAGCAATTGACAAATCAAATAAATACTAAATACTAAACCGAACCAGGAGAATACCACCACTGGGTTAGGGCTATGTTAACATTTGGATGAAGTTCATGCTTTTTAAAAAAACAGTCCTTAATTTGAGGACTTGTGTGTGGGCAGTGATGCCTACTGATGAGTGTCCCAAAGGTAGTTCTTTTTTTTTTTTTTTCAGAGAACGAAAGATACTTCTTCGATGAGAAGTGAAAGAAAA
Organism: Laticauda laticaudata; assembly: GCA_004320025.1. Taxonomy (NCBI): domain Eukaryota; kingdom Metazoa; phylum Chordata; class Lepidosauria; order Squamata; family Elapidae; genus Laticauda; species Laticauda laticaudata. The sequence goes on along the minus strand of BHFT01036655.1, from coordinate 12,158 downwards.
CAAAAAACCCAAGAAAGTCCAGTTGCCTTTTGGAAAAAGCACATTAGGGACAACCATGATGGGAATGATTGAGAATCTCCATAGATATTGATGAGTAGCAGTGAGAATATGTATCGGGGTGAATTGTTGTTTTCTTAACACCTTCATTTCTTGTTCCCTTCATTTGAAAAAAAAGTACAGGATATTTCTTTCTTTCCCTTTCAGCCATTGTTCCTCCCAGCCACTTCCACTTTGAAACCTGAGAATTTTTAGTTCCACTTGGCCTCCTATATTCACCAGGAAATGCAAAGGCCAACCCAGTGCACAATAATTCTTGGTATCCATTTTGTATCAAGGCAGAACTGAATCTGTTGGAGGAGATCTTATTCAGAATGGATTTCTTTAGAGTAGTAAAGCAGAATTACTCATTATAACAACTCATACTTAAAAAAAATACTGATTGGCATTTTATTCTACATGTATCTGTTATTTCTATTTTCTGGAAAATATTTTGAGACACTATTGTTGAGGCAAGAAGCATTTTCTTCTGTTTTTATTCTGGAAGCACTCATAAGTCGGTCGACAGACAGTCAGACAGACATTTCCCCCCCTTAACTGTAACTTGCTGACTGTATTTTAGCTGCAGGTAGTTTGAGCTCTTTATTTTTGGTAGCACTAGAGGTAAAAAACTAGGCTTGAAATCCCCAGGAGATTATCAGAAATGCTTCAATAGTCTGTTCGCCTAGCGTGGCCTCAATAATAATAGATACATGTGATTACCTATGCTTTAATTATTTATCAAAGCTTTGTCATGATTATCATGGGCAAAGCAACATTCCTTTTCAGCTGACTATATGTATACGATCTAAAGATCATATAAAGATGAAGACTTCCATTTCTTAATCCTTGTGTTTCCATTTCTTATTGTTCACTGCTCCAGTGTTGCATGCCCTTAAATCTCCCCCCTTTCTCCTCCCCTGGCATTGTATATAACAAAAGATAGCCGTGCAATATTTTTGAATAGCTTTTTGAAAACAGCATGGAATAAAAGCATATCTTTGGGAAATATGTGGCAAACAAACGGAAAGAACAATACACTTATGTCCTCTTAAAAATTCCTGAGCTAGACACTAAGCACACTGGAGTCTGATAAGAGACATGGTCACAGGGAAAAAGAAAAATAACCTTACCCTGCAGGGAACTCAAATACATTTTGTCTCAATGGAAATATTTATAGTCAACTATTTACTCAGACAATTCAATCCTCCCCCAAGGCTCTATGGCACTAGGTTACAGATGCTACTCTCTAAAGAATGCCTTTCATTACAGTCACATTTCCATTCTATGTCACCATAATGTTAAACATTATACTGATTTTTAGAAGAGCAAGTAAGATTAATGGTAACTACTGGAACTGCAGTGTGATGATGTCCATAGATCTCTTGTAATATTCATTTCTTCCCATTTAGATCACATCTCATTTCCATGGACAGCATACTTAGTGCTCTCTTCCTTGATTTTTAACCCCACAACATTTGTGTGAGAGAGATTATATTGAGAAAAAGTAAGAAGAAAATAAGTTGCACGTCCTAGCCAGTTTATCTACTAATTTATTTTTTGTGCACATTTATTAATCTTCAGAAATGAAACATAAGAGAAAGGAAAGATGGAGAAAGCCCTGCAGAAGGCTATGCTTCTCTGTGAGTCTATCCTGGAAACCCAAACATCTAAGCAGGCATGGTCCTTGTAAGCTAGTTAATGGAAACTGAGAGTAGAAGTCAGGAGTGTATGAGTCAATTTAGTGTAGTGGTTAAATCACTGGGCTAGAAACCAGGAAACTGGAAGTTCTACTCCCATTTGGTTGAGTCACCCTCAGCCCAAATCACCTCACAGTCACTCTCACTCAATTCATGTTGTAGGGTTGTTATTGTAGGGGAGAATAGGATGAGGTAAGAATCCTGTGTATGTTTGTTTTCCCAAGTTATTTATAAAAACAACTCAGGGATATAAATAAACAAATAGGAAAAAATAACCTTTCCCATCAGTAATGTTCTGCCCTAGTAAAAGAAAGCTGCTGCTGAACTGGGAAAGAGGTGGAATCTTAGAAAGGAGGTTGTGGAATTTTCTTTCTTATTTTATTTTTAAGTAAGAAGGTAAAAGTGACAACATTTGCCATTTAGTGACATGCTAGCCTGTGCACATAACAAGGCAGACATTGGTACAAGCAGAAAGCTTTGTGTCTAGCAAAAATGCTTTATTTTAGAATACTTTTCCAGATGAAAATAACTCAACCCTCTGATTTATTACTACCTTATCATTTTCCATGCTGTGTATCAGGCAGGCAGGTGGAGAGACTGGATAATGGAATGTGACTATCTAGCTGCAAATAATTCTTGCAAAGGAGTGCAGCTTACAATTGAAAGCAAAGGCTTCTTTTGCTTGGCTGTTAATAATACAAGAAAAACAAATCACAAGTGTTTTGAGTTCTAGGTTAGGATTAGAATTTTGAGAATCCCTAAAAGCCCATGAAAGAAAAGGAAAGAAGGAGGGACATAGGCACTTAAATGCATCACTAAAAATCTGAAATTGTTAAAACTACTGTGGTCCCTAACTGTGATGTGAATTATGAGTCTCTCCTCAAATCCATTTCTCCTACCCTGAGGCAAACACAACCTGAAGGTATTATAAGGAAAGGTGCACAAGGAATTATGCCAAGGAAAGTTCTAGATTTTTCCCATTTAGGAAACACAAAACACACTTCCTGAGCAATGAGGCAGCAAATATTTTAATAAAGCGAATTATGGCCAGGAATGGCTGACTTCAGCCCTTGTTTTATAGAATTAAGGACAATCCATTAAAATATTTTGTTGAAATGTTGGCAATAAATGTTATTATGATGTTTGTGGGTATACCAGTTTATTCTATCTGAGTTTGAACATATGGTGATATACCATGCATATATACCTTAATAGTCATCAGAAGCATTTTACAGCCCCAGAAATAAATTTCTAAACATTTTTTAAATTAAACAATCCTTTTCTCTTTCCTCCTTTTCTTCAACTTCCTCCTTTTCCTAAAATGGCACAGCTGCAAGTAGTCCTTACAACAAAACTGTAGAACAAGAGGATTGGAAAGGACCTTGGAGATCTTCTAGTCCAAACCCTGCTCAATCAGGAAACCCCATATCATTTCAGATAAATAATTTAATTTAATTTAATTTAATTTAATTTAATTTAATTTAATTTAATTTAATTTAATTTAATTTAATTTAATTTATAAATGATTAATTGTTCTGTCAAGAAATTTCTCCTTAGTTCTAGGATGGCTCTCTCCTTGATAATTTTCCACCAGATATTTCTTGTCCTGCCCTCAGGTGTTTGGATAATAGGTTGACCGCCTCTTTTTTGTCACAGCCCCTCAAATAAGAAGACTACTATCATGTCATCCTTGTCCAGGGGTGTCAAACTCATATTGTTATGGCAGTGTCACATGACAAATCAGCAGGGGTGGGATTCTACCAGTTCTGTCCAGTTCTATAGAACCGGATGTTAGGGCTCTGGGTAGTTTGGAGAAAAATGGCTCTCTGGCTGGCCCCATCCCTCTCCGCCCATTTCTCTGCTCCCTACCCAGTCAGTCCCTATTGCACATGCGCAACATTGTGAGCATGCGTGACATGCCTGCAGCCTTCTTTTGACCACCGGGCCAGCCATTGTTGCCTGCCTTTCACTCCTGGGCAGCAGAAAAGCAGCTTGGTTGAATCCTGTTTCTCGCTGCTGCCCAGGAGTCATTTCTCAAAGGGAGGGGCCTTGTAAGCTTTTTGCTCTGCCAGGAGAGGCTCTGCCAGCAAGACTTGGTGAAATAAGCAGCCCAGAGCTGATCTACCTGCTCACAGGTAAGCCTGCCCTCCCCTCACTGTCCCCGGGCCTCACCCAGCATACCAAGCTGCCCTCCCCAACATCCCCAGGCTCGGCTGGCTAGCTAAGCTGCCACACAGTGCTCTCCCAGCTCTCCTTACCTCATGCAGGCAGCAGACCCGGCCTCTGCCCATAAGCAGCGCAGTAGGTAGCCAGGTCCACTGCCTCTGCCACCTGTGGAGGTGCTTTGGGAGGGCTGGGGCAGTGTGTGTGTGTGTGTGTGTGCTCATGGCCTGGCTTTCAGCACATGGGGGTGAATAAAGCAGCAGGGCCAGGAGCATCCACTGCCCCAGCCATTGCTGCATGCAGAACAGAGGTGCTTAGGGGGCTGGGGCGGTGTGTGTGTGTGTGTTCATGGCCCAGCTTTAAGCACAGGAGGCAGCCAGATCTGCCGCCTCTGCCACCCATGGAATACTTTGGGAGGGCTTGGGCGGGTGTGTGTGTGTGTGTGTGTGTGTGTGTGTGTGTGTGTGTGGTTTTATACTTGGAATTCTTAGCCTTCGCTTTAGTCTTCCCCGGTGATCCACTTGGAGCGATGGTTTTTGTTGATGCTAGTGATGGTCAGGAAAACGACCTGACCATCACTCCGAGTGGGTCACCGGGGAAGACCAAGGTGAAGGCTAAGAATTCCATGTAGGTGGAGTGTCGCATCCTGGTAGTTCCAACAGAGCAAGGGAAGGAGGACATGTGTGGTTGGAACCAGCCCTAAGTCTAACCCTGTTCATGAACATTGTGAACAGCATCGTCAGGGTTTGCATGCTGACATTACCCTTCTCTTTCCAACAGGCATTAATGGCTATTATATAAAATGTATAGGGTGAATATTCACCTTAGCAACAGTAGCATGGCTTGCTTGTTATATTGCTCAAGGTTTATGTTTCATTTTTTTATTCTTATTTCGTATTCTTTTTAAATGAATTATATTGTCTGTTCTTAGAACATCTATACTGCATGTTTGATATAAGAGGATAGTAAGAGTTCTCTTGATGCATGAATTCCAAGGTTCATTATTTCTTTAATGCTTTCTCTCTCTTATATTGTCTGGTCATGTTTGTTAGAACCTGGTGCTTAGACACCTGTTCATTTGTGTGACTTGTCTGACAGGCACAAAAATATAGAATTTGGGATTAAACTTTGTTTTATAAATTGAGAAATTACAAACNTCATCTGTGTGACTTGTCTGACAGGCACAAAAATATAGAATTTGGGATTAAACTTTGTTTTATAAATTGAGAAATTACAAACTATTTCTGTTTATCATTAAAGTAATCCTATATCTATGTGAGAGTCATATAAATCTGGTTTCTTTTTTTCTATTTTTCCTTCCCCCCTCACCATTGCCATGGATGTTGAGAGGCTTTTAGATTGTGGAATCCAATGTAAAGTAGATTTTAGAAACATATGCCCCAGGTAGTTTTATATTAAAAAATTATTTGTGTGTTTAAGCTCCAGATCCATTCCTTAGGAGCCATTTTGGTGTAGTGGTTAAGGCATCAGACTTGAAACAAAGAGGCTGCATTGTAGTCCAACCTTACCCTAGTGGGTGATCTTGGGCCACTCACTGTTTCACTAGCCCTAGGAAGAAAGCAGTGGCAAATCCTTTCTGAAATCTTGCCAAGAAAACTGCAGGGATGCTTCCAGGAAGATGTCAGGATTGACTTGAAGGCACACACAAAAGATAAAGTTTGCATTACATGGCTTTACAGAATAAAGAGCCCTGGAATATGTTTTTTGCAGTAATTAAGAAAAAAATGAAGTTAAATTGCCTGTCCAATGAATAATGGCATACATATAATGATAAATATATATGCAGCTTCCTGAAATTCCCAGCATTGCAACCATTATTTAAAAGTTGCTCTTTTTTAATAAAAAAATCAATATTTACATAAATATTTCTAATATTTACATACAAGCCACACCCACCAAGATATGTGACCACCAAGCCACACCCAGTCAGCAAGCCATGCCCACCAAGCCATACCCACAAATTAGTCCACACCCACAAAACCAGTTGTTAAGAAATTTGAATTCCACCCATGGGCAGCTTGCATCTTAGAAGCTGTTAAGTAAATAGAAGCTGTTAAATAAATGTAAAGCATAAAAATGCTGTGTGCCATCCTCTCCCAATAATTGACTGAGCAGGGACTCAAATAGACAACCTCTATATTATTATAACTTCCATTTTCCTCACATTTTAGGCAATGTTGCTCTGAACCAGGTTCCAGGTTCTTCTCAGTCTGATTCTTCTTTGGCATGCTTTTAATTTCCTTTTTTTGGAGGGTGGAATGCACCATAACACGTTGGCTCATATCCCACAGCTCAGAGGAAAACATATCTTTTCAGCAATGGCACAGTACAATTATGGACTTGATACAGAGATAAGATTTAAAAGGTAAAGGTTCCCCTTGCACATATGTGCTAGTCGTTTCCAGCTCTCAGGACGGTGCTCATCTCTGTTACAAAGATGAAGAGCCAGCACTGTCCGAAGACGTCTCCATGATCATGTGGCCAGCATGACTAAATGCTGAAGGTGCATGGAATGCTATTACCTTCCCACCAAAGTGGTACCTATTTTTCTATTTGCATTTTTACCTGCTTTCGAGCTGTTAGGTTGGCAGAACCTGGGACAAGTAACAGATCACTCCATTATGCAGCGCTACAGATTCGAACCTCTGAACTGCCAATCTTTCTGATCGACAAGCTCAGTGCCACCACGTCCCTCATAAGATTAGATAAGATTAAGGTAGTGTAAATCAACCTACAGAAGCATCAATGCATGCTACTTTGTTTAATCTCTCTCTATATATGTTAATTAAAGATGCTTATTGAGACAAATTACAAATATAGGTTTACAGCTGGGTTAGTAATATTTGCCAAAGCAAGTTTCTTACGCTTTTCAACCTAAAGCTTGTTCCACATTTCTTTATTTTTTTTTCCATTTGTGAAAATCTGCTTTAAAGTTTGTCTGGGCTAGCTTTCACTTTGTATGCAGTAACATTCATGCCTGTGCCTATTCTCTGTGCATTCTTCCTGATACCTTAATTTCTACTTGCCTTTTTTGAGAGGCAAATTGCACCAAATAATTATGGAAAGCTTCAATTTCAGCATATCTATGCATTTTGGCCTGGGAGGCATGAAATAGGTAGGTTGCATTTAAATACATATGAAGTTGAGGAATGTAACTGCAATACATCAGCCAACAATAAAGCAGTGCAAACTTACTGTGAAGAAATTCCTTCAAATGATAAAGTCTTATGAAGGAATAGGGGAACTTGTAGAGGAAATGATGTTTTATTAAGTTTATTAATTCAAATAATTGCAGGTGGCAGTATAGTATGAAAACAGTTGCCTTTTACAAGAGACACCCAATGCTTAATAGGAAGAAGTCCAATAAAACTGGAAGGTGACATTAAGGAAGTCTTCATGAAAAAACAGCAAAATATAAAATAAAAGTAATGAAGTGGAAAATGGAAGGTTTAGAAAAGGAAAGGAAAATGGAAAAAAAGTTAAAATAGGTAGAATGTTTCTCTAGAAACATTCAATTCAGAATCCAAGTGTAACAACACAGCAGTGTTTTCTTCTGTCAGGATTAAAGTACAAGACATCTTTTTGTCCTTTTCTATCTTTGAAACCAAGATCATTCAAGAAAACTTTGGCTGATCAGTGGCAAATATAAATTAAGAAAATTACTGTATTGTTCAGTCTATAAGACGCTCTGGACCATAAGATACACATTACTTTTAGAGGAGGAAAACAAGAAAAAAAATCTACCTCTACCACCCAGTCTATCCGGAATTCATCTGGCTAGTATCCTTGCAGCAAATAGCAAACAGCCTGGTCAGCTTCAGCACGTTATCACAGCCTCAGCATGCGGCTCATCAGGGCTCTGCTCTATTGCGCCCATCACCAGTCAACTGAGCTGAACTGTTGAGGCCAGCAGGAAACACTGGAGCCTTCATTGCCAATCACTGCCTATCACCACTGCTGCCGCCACCTATCGCTGCCTGTTCACCACCACCCATTTGCTGCCACTCGATCGCCATCGGACTGATCACTGCCCACCCGATCACTGTTGCCCGATCACTGCCATTTGCCACCACCCATTCACCCCCATTCACCGTGGCCCGTTCACCACCATTTGCTGTGGCCCATTCACTGCCCACCCAATTAGACTTATATACTGCTCCATAGTTTTTTTTACAGTACTCTCTGAGCAGTTTATAGAGTCAGCTTATTGCCTCTAACAATCTGGGTCCTCATTTTACCAACCTCGGAAGGCTGGAAGGCTGGTCAACCTTGAGCAATCAGGATCAAATTCCAGACTGAGCAGAATTAGTTTGCAATACGAACCACTAGCAGATAGTTTCAGAAATATAGTGGAGAAATGTGGCACAGCTATGTATATATTGTTCTGTCGTCATGGATGCCTCCAGTATAACCACATGCCTGTGATGATATTTTCATGAAATTATGCTTTGGCTAATGGAAAGTACATAATTTTTGTCATTTGTGCTATGATATATTTTGTCATTTGTGCTATAAAGTCACACCCATGTGACTTTATTGAAGTATGTGCAGAACTACTGTGCACTGGAACTGCATTATTGATAATTTGTATTGAATTCAATATAAATTAAAAATTTAATTACTAACTGTTGATGGAATTAAGTGTTTCAGTAAATGGATTTTAGAACATGAGGGAAACAAAGAATCCATCATAAAGTTTACAAGAAAGGTACCTTGAAATAAAACTGTGCATGTGCAAGATATTCTCAGAGGGTTTTTTTTTTTGTAAAATTTAGCATTACATTTTTACACGGAAGTTTGTCTGCAGACACCCTGATGGACAGGTGTTAACTTTATGGGAACCAAGGAAGCTTCCAAATCATACAGAAAAGAATGCAATTTATTTTAATTTATAATCAGCTGACATGTCATGCTCACAAGCATTCAATTCCCTTTGTCAGATCTTCAGATGGAATAAATCAACAGAGCTCTCAAAGAAGTAGGGTTGTGAGTGCATAGAGCTGAAGGAATCTACAGCATTAAATTCATGCTTCTACTCTGGGACAATGTCTAAAAATCTTATGATAGGTGGGAGGAGAAAATGGGCCTTTCTCTGTCTACATAAATGTGGAACTGAAAGGGAGTTATGTCTTATAAAATTGGCTATACATGAAATGGATAATTAAGACAAAGATGGCTGTCATTTTTAGACGTAATTACTTTTTCAAAGCAGATGTTCCAAAACTATTCTCTTTTGTGTATTATTTCTTCAGAATGTGCAACTCCATATGACATATCAAAGCATCCTCCATTGTTCCATATTTTAAATTTGATGCACTTTTTAGATGTTTTCCTCCTCTCTTGTATCAATTCCAAAATTTTGAATACACAGATACCTGAGGTAGGGGAGAAGGGTATTGTGTTCCTCATGAAAGAAATGTATTTGCAACACTGCACTCAAAAGAATTATAATTGCACTTGCACCAAGTTTACTTTTTTCACAATGTTTTATTAATATGTGTGAATAATTTCAAGGAGACAGAAATGTGTTAATTGCACTGAAGCTACTGAAAACTGCAGCAAACTCTATAATTTCCAGTTTAGATTCAATAACTTATAAAAACTAAAACATGATCTATTTCCCATAAACTGTTTGTACTTTATAATTAATCCCAAAACCTTACTGCAAAAGTTTTAATATTTCAAATTTGTTTGGACTGTTAGTCGATTTTTAACTTTCTAAGATCAAAATCTTATTTAGTGTTTTGCTATTTATTTCTAATTCTTTAAATTCTTAAGTTTGGAATTTCTTTCTTTCTTTCTTTCAGGATTAGAGGCAGATTCATCAGGTGTTGTTCCAAAAATCTATAATAGCTTAGAAGTAGTTAATATGCAAAGTGATTAGAAAGTGATTAGAGATTTGTGAACTTTATGTCCTTTAAAAGTCTCCACTGTGGTTGCAATCAAGATGATGACTAATCCCATGGTCGCTTGCCCTCAAATCTGCAGAAAACTGCTGTCCTGTGATATCCTTGTGGAGAACAACTGTCTGAGGCACATGTGTGACCAACTATCTTCTCTTTATCTGAAGAGGTTTGAAGGAACTGATCTACACACCAGTTCCTTGGTCTTTGCCACAGTCATTGGCTCTGCTTTCACAGGGTCATCTTCAGTTCACTATATCTCCCTCACAAGGTCCACAAGAGACACATGATTAGGCCAGTTGCATTTGGTGCACTTTGCAAATATTTCTTTCACCCTGGCACACCAAGTATGATTTGCAAGGAGTGTGCTTAGCTTCGAGACATCACTTCCATCCACAGCACATATAAGTTACTTGAAAATGTTATCCAGTTCCACATTATTTACAATCATTCTAAACCAGTAGAAAGTCAAGATATTCCTCATTACATGAAAAAAAGTTTCTAAAATTATCATTTTTAAAATCTCTGGTTAGTAGGACTTTTACTTAAAGGTTGAGTGAGCAATTAGGTAGCAACATTGTTCATTCTATCTCCCTTCCTTTCTCTCACTTTCCTGTCTTTAAGTGACAGAAGCTTCTCCTTCTTTGCAGAAGTTAGGAGAGAGGAAGCCAGCCATGTTATGCATCAGGTCAGAATTAGTCATGATGGAATAAATAGCTTTCAGCATGGTACAGTGTGAGATCCAACTGTTCCCCATGTGAGAAATGTAATAATTGATTTCTCAGAACAACTAGGAATACAGTGGTTTTTGTTATAAACATCTGTGCCTGCTTTTGAATTCCAAGTCAAAGATAACCACTTTGCAAGGTTATTTTATTTGAGCTTCAAAACTCCAGGTAACCTCCAGGGTTAGAGATTTCTTTGTTTCTTTGCTCCAGAGAAGCAGTCGCCAACTGGTGGCCTGTGGCCCACTTGTGGGCCATGAGAAAATTCTGGTGGGCCACAGAGAAATCTCATCCCAAAGCACCCCCCAAAGCAATTAATCCAGACTGTGTGGAAACACAACGATGCACCAGCCACATGGCCCGCGGGAACCTTCCCTGCCGATTCACTCCTTACCTGGCAAACTTGCCTGCTAAATTGCTATTTTTCCTTTTTTCAATCCTCAACTCTTCTGCTGTGTCAGGAAATTTAGAATAGCTAGGAAACAGGAAATGGTTGGATTTTTTGCTTTCTAGCTAGTCTTTAGAGCTTCAAACACAGCCTGAAGACTGAAAACTGAAGGACTGAAGGTTCTATTATTCAGTGCAGATTCACCACAAGCAAATTTTATATGACAGACTGAGCTAGCCAATGGCAGATAGATAGATCACCGAATGATTCTGTGAGCAACTTAATCTGCCTGCCTCTTTGCCTGATTTTGGGTAAAAGTTGCTCTTTTTTAAATAAAAAATTCAATATTTATATAAATATTTATAATATTTACATACAAGCCATGCCCAGCCAGTCACATGATCACCAAACCACACCCACAAATTACACCACACCCACAGAACCGATTAGTGGTCCCTGGAATTTAAAATTATGAGTTTGGTAGTCCCTGAGGTCCAAAAGGTTGGCGACCCCTGCTCCAGAGGACCCTTGAACTTTCACAGCCCACATATGGCTCTCTTCTGGTTCCAGGAGGCAAAATGAGAACCATGTGAATTGTTTTAAGAGTATTGCGATGCTTTGCATATTCTTTATCACTTACCACTGTAAAAAGACCATGGTGGTTAAAAGCACACATGCACGGTTTCTGGTGATGATGTGAGGATGAACAGAGGTGTAGAAGTCTGTCTCCCATCCTTCTGAATACTTTTTGCTGTTTGGTGTGACCCCTCAGGATGCACAGTTCGCACAGAGAACCGTGCCAGTGTCAGGAGACTCAGACTGCAGTGAGAGGGGAGGTCAACCCCTCACCGCAATGAATAGAAACCCTGCAGAGGCTAACCAGCAAGAGATTGCCGGCTTGCAATGGCAACCCCATAGTCTGAACTGTCACTCGCAAAAGGAAGAGAGTGAGTGACAGCCTGTGGTGACTAAAAAAGAGGTTTGTGTGGAGATCCTGAGAGAGTGTTCAATTGTTGAATGATGAAAAGATTTGTTGAGAAACAACAAGCTGATCAGAACCTGGAAAGAAGCATTGAAGAAGAGACAACGCAAAAGTGTTTGAAAGTGACAGGGCTCAAGAGGAGAAAGTGAAAATTAACAGTAGCAACTTAAGCCCATGTCACACTGCACCAACGGATGGAAAGAGGATGTAAAATGGAGAGAAACACTTGCCATCCGTTGG
>BHFT01036654.1:0-33547 GCA_004320025.1 Laticauda laticaudata | reverse complement strand
ACAAGTGGCACAAAGAGCCATGGAAAGATGCATGCACGGCATTACAAGACAAGATAGAAAGAGCTGCATGTGTATTAGAAAACAAATGAAAAGTATACAACATAATCAAGACAGTAAAATAAATGAAATGGAAATGGGCTGGTCACATACCAAGAAGAGCTGTTGGCAGGTGGACCAAGGCAGCCACAGAATGGATCCCACTTTATTAAAAAGACCTAAAACAAGATGGATGGACCACATCAGCAAGTATTGTGGGCTCAGTTAGCAGTAGATAGACAATGGTTAAAATAAAGGTGATGAGGATGATACACATATACATGCATATATGCAATTCAACTATCAATATGTCCTTGAACAAAGCACAATATTATCCCTAAATAAGATGTTGTTGAGAAGAATAGGAATTTCTATATCTACTAGCTACATAAAAATATTTTTGTAGTTGTTAAAATTTTTCACAAAAACAGCATATTTTATCCAATTCAACTCCAGATTTTACAGGGTTTTTTTTAACCTATTAAAGTTGGGATTGAACTGAGTTAAATAGATTTTTTCGCTCAAGAAATTGATTTTGATTTCAACATAAATGAGAAAACATATTGTTTATACTGGGTCAAAATAGAGAAACAAATCTCATACATTGATAAAGAATTAGATGTCAACAGGACACATAATCTCAGAACCAAAGTAGCAAATGAAGAGTGAAGCCCATGTCACACTGCACCAACGGATGCAAAGAGGATGTAAAACGGACAAAAAAGCTTGCCATCCGTTGGTTATTAACTGCGATGTACTCACTGCCTCCGTTTTGCTTCCTCTTCTATCTGTCCAGCATCCGTTTATTGACGTTTCATCCGCTCAGAAAGTTTTGGGCTGCCCAAAACTTTTGCGCGGAAAATGTATCCAATGCGTCCCATTCTGCATCGACCGCTACGCATCCGCTACGCATCCGTTCTGCATCCGTTACGCATCCGCTATATCCGCTAGGCATCCGTTCTGCATCCGCCGCAACTCGCATCCACTTCACGGTCGGACTGATCGAGCAGGAGGAAGCAGAACGGATGCTAGAACGGATGCAAACGGATGCAGAAATGGATGCCAAGAGGAAACAAGAGCATTTAAAACAGAAAAAAACGTTCGCAGAGGGGACCTATCTCAGATATTAAGGATGTCTACAGGATGCCTAGAGGATGCCTAGAGGATGCAAAGGGACACCTATACTGCCTATAAAAAGGCGGAGCAACTCATCTGCTTCTCACTTTCAGACCAGCAGCCCAGCTTTGCAGCATCTCTGCAGGCCTTTTCTGACTCTTCCTCTTCCACAGCATCCAGTCATGTCAACCAGTTCTTTTTGGCAGCCACCATCCTTCTGCAGACATGCGAAGCCATCTACAGGCTCTGTGAACTTTACTATGGAAGAAAAGGAGGCGGCCAAGAAGCGTCTGGGTCTGAAGATGGATCGGAGAAGACAGAGTATGGACTCTACGAACAAGCTGATGGTGGAGCTCAGGAACAAAGACACTCGGGCATTCCCAGAACTTCATGAGGATGCCTCCAGCCATGTTTGATGGAAGTTGTGCAGCACCTGACACCCAGGTTGACACAAGGCAAACACCAACTTCCGGCCCAGCCCTGGAATCTGGGGTCAAGGTGGCACTCACTCTGCGCCACCTGACCTCCGGGACCCACCTACAGGAGCATGCAGTATGGCTGGAGGGTGCCACACAAGAACCCATCAGCATTGTGGTCAGAGAACTGGTGCAGGCCATCATCGTAAGGAATACCTGCAGGGGCTTCCTCCAGTGTCCCTTCCACGTATATGAAGGATGGAAGTAGTTGCAGAGCAGTGGCTATCAGAAGTGGAACTTACCACACCGTTGGAGCCATAGATGGCAAGCACGTGGCCTGCAAAGCTCCAACCAACTCAGGCTCCATAGTTTCCACCAGCGAGGAACACCTCCGAAGGTGTAACCATACTCTCCACCCTCTCTCTCCAAGCAGCCTGCTTCCTTTTGGTGTCCCTGTACAGCCGGTGTCCCTTCCGCCACAGATAGTCATTCCTCTCAGCCACTCCAGCACCTCATCTCATGTTCCTGCCTCAGTGAAGTATTGCCTCCTCTCCCGTCCCCGCATACGCCTCTTCCTCCCTTTGGCAGGACCAGATGGGCCCTCATCAGAGGGGCTCCCAGTGTTTAGGGACTGTTCTCCACACCACCACCAGCAGCAGCAACCAGAGGATCATCATCATCATCATCATCATCATCATCACACAGCAGGATCATAATCATCATCAGCAGCAGCAGCGCAGGACCAGGATCATCAGCAGCAGAGCAATCACCAGGAGCCCCAGCAGCCCCAGCAGCCCCAGCAGCATCCAGAGCAGCCCAGCAGCACCCAGGAGGCACAGAGCAAGAAACGCACCAGGCACACAGCAGTACGTGCAGTACGAGCAAGTCCAGGAGCACGAGCAGGATGAGCAAGTCCAGGAGCACGAGCAGGACAAGCAGGACCAGCTCAGCTTCAGCAGAGTACGCAGCAGAAGCAACCACTCGCCAGTAGCAGCTTCAGCAAAAGGCCCCAGCACCAAAGAGAGCAAGCCCAAGCAGCAGAAGCCCCAGCAGAAGCAGAGTCTGGGACAGGGGCAGGAGGATGGCCCTGTCCCTCTTTCCAGGGATGGCGGGAGGTTGCTGAGGCTTTCGCTTCTTCCCATGGTTGTGGGGTTGCTGTTGCCAGGGAGGCTTGCAGGGAGGCTGCAGGACCAAGGCTTGCAGGAAGGCTGGCACCAAGGCTGGCAGGAAACCTGGCAGGAAGGAAGGTAGGCAGGCAGGCAGCAAGGCTGGCAAGCAGGCAGGCACCAAGGCTGCCAGGCAGACTGGCTGGAGGGAGGCTGGAAGGCAGGCTGGCAGCAAGGCTGGCAGGCAGGCAGACAGCAAGGCTGGCAGGGAGGCAGGCTTGGGAGGCAGGATGGCAGGAAGGCTGGCAGCAAGGCTTGCAGGCAGGCATGCAGGCAGGGCAGGCAAAGGACTCGATGTATCCTGCAGCAGGTCTTTCCTCCGAATGCTGGCCACTATGCGAGCTGCTTCCTTTATATCCGCGTGGCTTGCGCAATGCACCCCCTCGCATGCGCAATTAACGCCAGGCACCCGTTCGGCTTCCTCTGTGCATCTGCTAGGCTTCCGCTCTGCATCCGCTTCATCCGCCTGTGCATCCGCTGTGCATTTGCTTCATCCGTTCCACATCCGCTTTGCTGAGGCTCCCGCGGAAGCCCTGCGGATGTGCCATCCGTTTCCATCTGCTGGCTTCCGTTTCCAACCTCTGCTTTCCATCCGCCCTGCATTCCTCCCCGCGTCCGTGTTATCCGCTCCAAGTTATGCAAATTTTTGCCCCTTTTGAGAGTGGATAACAATGGATGGAACATTTGCTCGTCCGTTGTGTCCGTTTTGCATCCGTTGGGCAGTGTGACAGGGCCTTTAGGAATTCATTCAGGCACAGCTATTTCATACTGACTGAAAAATAACAAGAAATAAGATCTCAAGGAAGGTCATAAAAGCCAATGGTATAAATGAATTTAAGAGACAGCTTGACATTTTTATGGAGAAAATGGATTGAAGAATTCAGAGGCAGTGACAAATCACTAATGGGTTGAAGATAAAATTAACAAGAATGGGTTTGGTTGTGGCTGGAGGCATTTTACTATTCAGAAAGGCTGTACATTGTCTTTTATCACATTCTAATCTAAGCCTGACACCCAAAGGTAAAGCTATCACTGCCATCACGAAACCATTCCACATCTCATACTGTAAACTAAATATCAAAATGAATTTGTCCTACTTTCCGGAAAACATACTCCTTGGTATGAAGCATAAGTACCTTAAAGCAATAGAAATCATGGGCCTGAAGGTTTCTTTTTTTCTTCAAATGCATCCTGAATGGGTTTACTCCATATATATTTACTCCATATCAGTTTACTCCATATATATGCTACTATAATAATAAACTTACAATGGATCAGTCTTCACCAAATGTAAGTAGAATTATTTCCAAGTGAAGGCATGCAGGCTTGAATGATCAATCATTTGTTTTATTCAGTGATATGAAAATTTGCTGCCACATATGCTTTTTAAGCTATGTTAGTGAAAACAATGCTAATTTGAAAAATACCCAAAGTGAGTAGATTTCTGCAAAGCAGAAATAATTCCTATTTCTACCTCTCTCCTTTTCCTAGTACTGTATTAATGTGCATAATAGGGCCTCACATCCACTGAAATCCAAGCATGAAATTCACCTGTGCACAGAAGTCTGCTTTTAAAAATGGAACAAAATAGAGCATTGTACTCTACAGGAGAGAAAACTCAGTATGTTTTCCAACCGCTGATGAGAAAGCTGCACTAGCAATGTCTATTTTTCTCCTTCCTCAAACAACAGTTTTTTGGGGGGCTGACAGAGAGGATTTTCCCCTCCCCTTAGGTGGCAAGGTCCATTAGGTGGCAAGGTCTGGTTTCTCCATGTGGCTGAACAAATGAGCAAGGAGGAAAAATCCAATAAGAGCATGGCAAAACATATTTTCTGGAGAGAATATTGAAACTATCATTACATGCATTTTTGGTCTATAGGTTGAATAATCATTTTATTGAGTCTAATGGTAATGACTATTGGGGAGTGCTTGAACTCTGACTGCACTGTTTAAGTTTGTAATGAAAGGCTAGGAGTAAAAATTACCATCTAAATGTATTCAGGTTGGCCTTAGCATTCAAGTACTATTATTTTATTCTATTTGAGCCAAAGCTAGTAAAGCAAAGCAAGAAACCAGCTGCTCTGATGGTACCATTTTCCAAGTAACATTTAGTTGGTAACTGAAAAGACAAACAGAAGCATAGAAAGTATGAATTGCTATGATAGATAGGTAGTGATAGACAGACAGACAGAATATCATGGCCTTGAAAGCTTTAGAAGCCTCTTCAGATGTTCCTGAAAGCTTGAAATCTTGAAAGAAAGTAGAGGACAGGGAGCTGATGCTATTGTGGAAGTGGCCACAATGGATGGGTCAAGAAAGCCAAAATGGTAGGCTCAACAGCAGATCATTGTTCCACCTCTTTCTCTCAACATCAACATTGTGCACAGTGTTGAAGAAGGTGGGGCTTTGATCTGCAGTAGCATCCACCATTTTGGCTTTTTGATCCCTCTGTTGTGCATATGCCTCTACTGTTCTCATTCCATATAATTTTCAAGCTCGTATTCAACTGGGAGATGCTTGTAGTCACTTAAACATAAACATAAATACAATATTTCTCAATAAAGCAGCTTTACTCAGAACAACTTACATCTTGCAACAATACCACTAACACCATAAAACTTCAACATGTTTCTATGCCAGATCCTTGGGAAGGACTCGATAGGTAGATAAAAATGACAAATCCAGTCTGTTCCTTTTTACAGCTCTGTAATCCCTTAATTCAGGGGCAACTGAATGGAGCTGAGCATTTACTGACTGGATGTCCTTCCTAATGCCTATGCAGAGTTCATAGCAGAATTTTTTTTCTCTGCACCCTAAGAAAGAAACACGTGCTGCTATTGAGTAGGAGGCAAGTGTCTTCACCACTAGGCCACCATATTGCTTAGAACGGATTAATATAATTATATACAGGGGTGGGATGATGGGGGTTTGCAGGGGTTCAGGAGAAACCCTAGCTAAGATTATGCACAGTTCAGAGAACCCCCAAATCCCACTCCTGGTTGGCCCCACCCACTCCACCCCACTGCTCCCAGGAGTCCCCACTCAGCCCGTTTTGGATGCAGGTAAGTGCAGGGTGTTCATGGAATCTGGGGGAGGGTGAAAAACAAGCCTCCCAGAAGTTCAGGAAGGCTGGAAATGAGCCTGTTTCTGGCTTCCAGAGAGCCTCTGGAGCCTGAGGAGGCCATTTTCACACTCCCAGAGGCTCAAGGAAAGCCTCTGGAGCCCAGAGAAGCCAAAAATGCCCCCCCACCAGGGTGCAGGAGGCCAACTAGGTCATGCCCACCACGGCCATACCCATCCAGCAACCAGGTAGAGAACCCTTTGCTAAAATTTTTGAAGCCCACCCAATTATATAATGTATATATTTATCTATTTTACATATAAATACAATAGATTTATGAAATGTAGTATAGGTAAATATAATATAAAATTGATGGAGCCCCAAAGACAAAGATAAACTGGGTTATGGAAGAAGCAGTCCCAGAGTAGATGTGATGGAAAGTAGCAAACTAACTAGCATTAGAGGTGGTATTCAGCAGGTTCTAATCAGTTCTGGAGAACCGGTAGTGGAAATTTTGAATAGTTTGGAGAACTGGAAAATACCACTTCCAACTGGAGATTTTACAGTATCCATCCCCTGCCATGCCCACCAAGCCATGCCCACAGAACTGGTAGTAAAAAAATTTGAATCCCATCACTGACTAGCATGTGTTTCTGGCAAAACAGTGTTTTTTTTTATTTGGTAATAGATTGTGTCCATCTTTTATGAAAGCTTACATGACACAATCTCAATGTTCCAAATTTGGTCAATGGTCCAAAATATTGACCTATTCTTCCTTTAATGATATATTCAGGGGTGGGATTCAAATTTTTAATAACTGGTTCTGTGGGTGTGGTGGTAGGTGTGGCTTGGTGGTCATGTGACTGGGTGGACGCAGCTTGGTGGTCATGTTATTGGCTGGGTGTGGCCAACTCAATATCACTCATATTGAGGCACACGTCTCTTCGCCTGGCCTCTCATGACTGTGGGATGCTGCAACAGTCGTAAGTGTGAAAAATAGTCATAAGTCACTTTTTTTCAGTGCCATTGTAACTTTGAATGGTCACTCCACACAAGCAAAGTACCAGCAAAGGAGGGAAGAAGAACTACAGAGACGTTCCAAAGATAGGAAGTCTAGTCCTGCTAAGAATGTAATAAGGGTTAATAGACAGTTTCTGTAAGCAACACCAGAATGTTTCCTTCCTGCCTGCCTTACAGGATTAGTCCAGTAATTTCTTCTAACAACCGGTTCTCCAAACTGCTTAGAATGTTAACAACTGGTTCTAATGAAAAGGTGTGAACTGGTAGAGTCCTACCCCTGGGTATATTTATACAGTATAATAAAAAGTATGTAAGCAGATAGAAAGATTTAAATATATCAGTCGTTCCTACTGAGGAATAATGCTAGTAGAGTTTAAGTTACTAATTCATAGGCATTTAAATACAAGATTTCAACCTCAGTATAAAAGACAGAGTCTAAATATTGTAAAAAAAATACTCATGCACATGTGGGTTTATTCCTTATCAATGCTAACTTTATAATATTGTGAAATAACTCCATATTTATTTTACAGGAAAGATAGATTTACAAACAAGTGCTTTACAAACATTCCTCTGGATTGATGCTTGTAGACTTAATGATAGTGATCAGTCATCATACTTTATATTGATGATTTGCTGTGAAAAAAAAATACTATTTTGCCTCTTTTTATTTTCCATGTCAAAACTTTACTACAAAATCCATATATTCAAATGGGCTTATGAAGTAATGTCTGGTTATATCCTACTACAAAAAATGTTTCTTTTCCGAACTTGTTATCTAAATAAGAAGGAGGTATTTTTTTCATCACTAAATGCAATTGTGTTTTGGTGCTTGGGGAAAAAAAGGAGCTTCTTCTTTAAATGTATGCTTTATTTAAAATCTTTTTCTTTCCACATTCATATTCTCAATTAAAAACATTTGGTCCTTTTGTAAAAGATCCACAGACTTAAAATGCCATGTAGATCTGTAAGTGGATCCAAAATTATGTCCAACACAGAAAGAACAACTCATATCACCTGTTTTCTATTTCATTAAACAAAACAGACATTAAAGTAAATATTTGGACAATATAACTTTTTACATATTATAGTATACAGGCCAATATGCTTTTCCTCCTCCTTCATAACTATCATGTATTTTCAGAATACAAATGTGATCCATTTTATTGTTTGATAATAGAAGACACATGGGAATTTGGAACAAAAATTAATTAGATTTAGTGCCTACCTTCAATATTCAATTTGTTAATGTATTTTAATAATGTTTGCAATCAAAGTGGGCAAAATAAATATGCAATATTTATAATTTTTAATAGAATGGGATTCAATAATATACTTGATCAACAGTAAAAATGGATCAGCTCAGACTAAAGCCCATGTCACACTGCACCAACGGATGGAAAGAGGATGTAAAATGGAGAGAAACACTTGCCATCGATGGTTAACGCGGATACTTCCCATTTCTGTACCACTGCCTCACGTTTTCATCCTCCTCTACCCGTTCCGCAATCATCGACTTGAGTTCCATCCGCTCAAACAGTTTTTGAGCTGCTCAAACTTTGTTGAGCGGGAAAATGTATTCAATGTGTCCATTTGCATCTGCAACTGCATATGGGAAATCCCGTCTCTACACTCTATTGTCACTCCGTTACTGAAATCCGCTATATCTGTAGGCATCCGCATTGCATCCGCACAATCTCAATTACTCCACGGAAACAACACAGGATAGAACCAAACAACAGGAATGAACGTGCAGGTTAAGCGACGACGAAAAGGCATAAAAGCTGATGGAGCCGCATACAAAGCATTAAAATGAAAAAACATCACAACCGGGACGTTATCTTGGATATTAGCGATGTACGCAGATATGCCTAAGGATGCAAAAGAACACTGAGCGAAAAAAAAAAACGATATTTCCAATAATAAAGCGGGAGAAACTCACTGGATCTTCACTTTCAGTTCCAAAAAAAGGGGGCGCCCAGCCCTGCTGTGCAGACCTCTTACAGCCTTCCATTTGCCTTCTTAGCTCTTCCACAGCATCCAGTCATGCTTCCACCATTGATCGTACACAACTCCTTTTGGTAGCACCTGTTCTGTAACATCGAAGCCATCTACAGGCTCTTCACCTGTTCTATGTGAAAGAAAGGATGCGGCCAAGAAGTGTCTGGTCCAAAAGGATTCGGGAGAAGAGCAGAGTACGGACATGTATACACAAGCTGATAGGTGATCAGCTGAGAATGAAGAAACTTGTCAATTCCAGAACTTTATGAGATGCCACCAAATGTTTGATGAAAGTTTGTGGAGCGCTGGAGACCCAGAGTATGACCAAGCAAACACCAACTTCTGAGCCCAGCCTGGAACATGCTGAAGTGGCACGACTCGTGTCCACCTGGCCTCACATACCATTACAGAGCATCTGCAGTACGCCTGGAGGTGCATACAACACCACTCGCCTTGTGGGTAGAAATGTGCAAGCATCATCAAAGAATATCTGGAGGAGCTCATCCAGTGCCCCATCCACTTGAAGAAGGCTGAAGAATGTTGCAGAGCAGTTGTCAGAATGAACTTCCCCCAACCCATTGGAGCCATAGAATGCAAGCATGTAGATCCTGCAAAACTCCAGCCAACTCAGGTCCACTTATTCAACTTTACCAATGCATCACCGCACAGGAGGCTGGGCACGAACCCTCATCATGTTTCTTTTATGATAACATTGTTTGCCCCTTACCTGTTTACGTAAAAAAATAATAAGTAATCATGTTTGTATGTTAAGTTCTGCAGCATTAAGACTGGATCAGTCATATGGGATGGTTGTGTAAGCACCTTAAAAGAAGCAGACTACAGCGTGCATCGACTCTCTGGCATTTTGATGATCCCTCAATTACTGCTTCGAAACTAGACGCATTAGCTCGAACGAGAAGGAGAACAAGACTTGATTGTAATGAACTGCCATAGACATTCTACATGGATCTTTGCTAACTGAATTATCCCTAATGACTGACTAAATGATACAGACTATTGGATGTTTTGACTAGCCTAGATTATCAATGAATAACACTATAACTTTAGATAGCAAAGCGTATCTGTTCATATTACATGTGCATTTCATGTTAATACAGAATACCAGCTTGCTCACCATTGTCTGATGTGCTAATCTGACTACCGCTGCACATTCTGTTGGCTCTGTCTCACCTAACCCTGGCTATGGGAACCCAGGACTTAACCACCTGGTTATGGCCAGAGCTGCCCAAAGTCAGATTTATGACTAGAACTAAACAGATTATGTAAAGAGTGAGGTTGTTGTTATTACAAATACAGTAAACAGACAGCTTGTTTTTATTAATTATAGTTATATACACATATATGAAAACATGCACCAATCAATCTACAAGTTTCTCCCTTAATCAAGTCCTGGATGGAACAACTATTATCTATTCTACAAATGTAGTCTACTTCTACGAAAGAGAAGTCTGTGAATAATTTAGAGAATCAACCAAACGTAAAGAATGGGATCCAGGTATGAGAGAAGACCATACTTAAAGTAGAAGAAATATTATGCAATAAAAATCAACAAGCCATTTGCATAAATTGGGTTAACCTTAACATGATCAACAGCTGTTTATATCCACGGATGAGAAATGGCTGTTGTGTAGGCCAGAAAGCTGGAGATGGATTTATCGTTCGAGATATGTTGGTTGCTCACATAAATAACCACAGCTTAATTCAGGACGCATTCTCCAACATATGTTAATGCTGAGCATGGAAAACTATGCAAACCATTTTTCAAAAATCTGCACGAGACACAGCTTATTTCTCTGAACTACACCAAGTCTACATAAATTCTATCTTCCCATTGATAAACTATCTTATACATCACGTAACTTCACTTGAAATTGCAAAGGAAAAGCTTCAAACTTTAACCTGCATTAATAAACTGGCCAGATTATTGAACGAGGCCAGAAGAAGCTGAAAGAGATAAATAAGGAAGAGCAACTCAAAAAAAGATATGAATCTCCTACGCAATACGCAATTAACAAAGTATTTAATTGTGGAGCAATAGAAAATTTGGCCAAGATTTTGTAAAAAGGCAAAGCACCAGAACGCCTGGCCAGACATACCTAAAGTCACATCAAAAAAAAACTAAATTAGATAGCCATAGTTACTAAGGCTGTAACAAAATAATTTATGGTAGCAGTTGACAGTGACAATCCCATGTAGTAACAATATAAAAAAATTTTATTAAAATTTCCAGAGTACACGCAGATATCGTTACCAATGGCTGGAACAACTGAAAGCTAAAAGGTCAAGGTATAAGATATTGTTCTTTATAAAGAAAATGTAAAAATGTTATAGTACCACAACTTAAGTTTAAATTTAATTTCAGTGAGAATTTGGTTAAACTAGGATTAGTAGTTACATTTTAGGGGAAAACCTGCATAAATTGCAAAAGAAGAAAAAAGGAATTACTGCCATATTTAAGAGTTGAATTATAATGTGTTAAATGATGATGTTTAACAGTGGCTAACACATTTATGAAAAAAGAAACCTCTAATACGAAATGTAATTCACTTGTTACATCGAAGGCAGAGGCACTTAAACTTAAAAGCTTAAGAAACTGATTGAAATATCTAGGAATAAGTTTGAAACTTGTTAATGTATTGTCAATGCTAATGCTGTAATCAAAGTTAAGAGCAGGTCTATACCGCTAATAGAAGTTATGATTTACTACTAAAGCCTTTAGAGGTAGTATTTGCTAGTAAATAGGCCGAAAAAACCACAGATGTTAGGGGACGCTCTACATACTAAGTATAATGGACCCACTATATCTAATATGGTTTTGCTATTAATAAGAGCAAAACTGAAACATATCAAATCTCTTTAAATTGGATTACAATTTCCGCAGAAGAAACACTAAAAAGAATTAGAACTCTCATAACACATAATGGCTACAGAATTTACAAATAATAAATTCCTAGAACAGACTAAGAAGTTATGTATTTCAACATAAAATGTTCTGCACCTTATAGCCACAACACTTATGCCTTTATAGAGAGAAGGCCAAACATTTACAAACTCAATGGCACGAAACTATGATGTCTGATTCAGATATACGCTGACAAATTCATAGGGAGACAGCAATAAATGTGTGGTAATCAAATTAAATAATGTTGTTAATTCACACAAGCAGGTAATTACCATTCACACTGTGGATCATGGTACCAAAACCTATTTAAGTCTACATGCACACATTGAGACACACAGCATGGGTGAGTATTCCCTACACAACTTAGACACAACAGCGACACCATAAGCGAAAAGATTATTTTTGTACTAGGATATACATCTAATCATAATCTTATAGATTCTGGAACCAGGTACATCTGATTACACCATTGCTAGTGCAAAATTTCTAGAACACTTAGGATGAATAGATTAGAGCAAGATTAAATAAATGAAGTAATAATTTGACCCTACAAAATGCAAAAGATTCAGATAGCTATAAAAGAGTCCAATTAAAGAAGAATCCATGAAGACAAAAGACCAGAAACAGAGAAATAGTTGATCAGAAAGTTACATAATCGAACAGTTAATAAAGGAAAGTCCACCTGTAAGTTCCTAAATACCTAGACCGTACGACGCGTAACTAAGACCACTCGATATGTATCAAGCGAAGTATAGTTCCAAGTAATAAGTCTCAACTATGTAGAATGACTTAGAATGTATCTCTAAGGATCAGGAGAATTGGCAAAGCAATGGAAAAAAACTAAATTTCATTAAAGTAATGAAAGTTTATTGAGATGTCCAAATTACCTCCAGGAAAAAATCCATTGGGTGCAAAGCGATATTAAAGTAAAAACTGAAATATGGGACTTACATTAAAGCTAGGTAGTAGACTCAAGGATTTAATCAAATGCATCTGATTTACGAAATGAAGTTTTTGCACCAAGACCTTAAAGCAACATCTTTAGAGCAGCATAGTGTGGGCAGCTAGAAAACTATGTTATTAACCATTATAGATGTAGAAACTTCTATATTACTACATGCACCATTGCAGCACACGTATTATTAGAAAACAATTGTATAAAAGACAATAAAGTAATTGTAAATGAGTGTTGAAACTCAAAAGAGTCTTTACGGGTTAAACCAATCTGGTTTGAGTGAACAATATATTGTAAAGAGTAAAACAAATAGTTTTAAATCTGTTTAGCAGATCGTGTTGTTTAAAAGAGAAAATATATGTAACGTGCTCATTATTGTTGATTATTTAACTAATGATATTGCTTATAACAAGAATAATATATGAAGCTAATGACATTATATTCATAATTAGCCAAAGATAAAATTAAAGCATTTAGGGAAATTAAAAAATTATCTGATGACAATTAACAAAAAAATAATGTTTTAAGATTATCTCAAGAAGATAAATATTGCCAATTAATTACAAACGTTTTTAAAATTGGAACTTTGCAAAGACTGCAAAGACCCAATGATTAAGGAGTTTGCCAAAACTAATGATCAGAAGTCCAAATTTGATTAAGTCATATATCAATCTATTGATTGTAGCTTATCATAATAATATTGTCAACAGATATAGCTTATAGTGAAATCAGTGGCACGTTTAATATCAGATCCACATCAATCTCAATTGGCAAGCCGTTTTAAGAGAAATTAAGGATATCTTTAAAGAACAAGAACCATGCATTGTATATAGAACCAAGGTTGATTTGAGTCTTATCCATGCAATGCAAGTTTTGAACTGATTAAACACCTCAGAAAAATCAAACATCTGGGATGGCCTCAGTATTACTTTGTAACAGACACTAATAGGACGGTGGAGTCAATCAGACAACAGCCATATTAGCTTGCACGAGAAGTGGAATTCATGTCTGCCATTATATGCAACTGATATATTAATGCTACAAAACAGTATTAAATTAGACAGATGGGCACTAACTGTAAAGCGATGCCAGTAATAGTTGTATGAGGATAACCAATCAGCATAAAGTTAGCTACTAGTATTGCTTAAAAACCTAATCAAAACATACTGATCTAAGATACTTAAATGTAGAGAATTGTAAGAATGCGCTAATTTAATTGAGAATACCTGCATGACAGAAGAAACATTGCAAGACCAATTACAAAGCACAAGGGTAATGATATTTACAGAAAGTTGTAAAAAAAAATAATTAAAAAGTAAAGGGTTTATAAATTATTATCTAACTAAAGGGAGAATTCTAGGATCACATTGTTGCCCTAACTAGCTTAGAATAAAATAATTAAATAAGTAATCATGGTATTGTATGTTAAAGTGTCCTGCAGCTTATAACTGTGCGATACTCATGGGGACTGGTTTTGTATAGCACCAAAAAGAAGCAAACTTAGCGTGCTCGCTCTCTGGCTTCATTTATCCCTATTACTACTTGAAACTAGACTGCATTGCATCCGACGAGAGAGAAACCAAAGGACGATTTGTCAAGTGAACTGACATAGGATATTCTACATGATCTTTAGCTAAAACTGAATATCCTGAATGGACTGACTATATGCTACATGACTATTGGACTGTTAATTAGTGACTATGCTATATAATGGAATAAAACTATATTTGAATAGACAAGCGTATCTTTATTCTTACTATGTTAATAAACATTACAAACTTGGCTTCATCATTTGTCTGTTGGCCTATCGACTAACGCTGCACAATTCTCTAACCTGTTTGCCAACCAGGCTTAAAACAGTTCCCAGATCCAACCCTGCCCCACGACACCCAAGATGTGCCTACTTCTCATGGGGTATGACGCCTTCTCCATCAGAACCTAACCTCATGAAGCCCTACACCTCCAGATTGCCCTCACCCGTGAAGAGAGATCTTCAAACTAACAGGCTGTCCAGGGCAAGGCGGGTGCTGGGAGAGACGCTTTGCGCACCTTCCAACAGGTTCCAGTACTTCTCACACCATGCAGCATTCGCCCAGGACCTGAGGAGGATCATGAAGCTTGCTGCTTCCTGCACAATCTCTGCGCACCTGCTACCCAGTCTTGCCAGAACAGCTCCACTGGACTCCAACAAGGCACATGGGGAATATGCAGCCTGGATAATCTAGGCAAGGGTGAAACCGATCGACCATCTGGATGGCAACCGCCCCACAGAGCTTCACATGAGAAGAGCAGACGCAAAGCCTAGACCTGGCAACTCCCAGCTGGAGCACTGAGTGCAAGACAGGAGTATAGTATGATTAATGGATGCTTCCTTCAGCCTGTTCATCAACACTGATGAGAATTCTGTCATGATATGTTGGTGGGCTTACAATAACAGGTAATTTAAAAAGAGTATTTGTTTAATGTTCAAATGTGTGGATCAATGCTTACATTGTTATGATAATGAAGGGCCCATAAGGTGTGCACCTTTGGCAGGGGATATAACAGTCCACTATGTTGCACTGGAGTTTATCTATCCCACAGCTATTACATCTCAAATGTATCCTGCCCATCCCCACAGCTACTATCACATCTCAAAGGTATTCCTGCCCACTCACAGCTATCTACCCATCCCAAAGTATCTCCTAGCCCATCCCACTGCTATCTTAACCCATCCCAAGATCCTGCCCATCCCACTGCTATCTTAACCCATCCCAAAGTATCCCTGCCCATCACAGCATATTACCCATCCCAAAGGTATCCCTGCCCATCCCACTGCTATCTTACCCATCCCATAGTATCCTGCCATCCCACTCTACTCTTAACCATCCCAAAGGTATCCTGCCATCCCATCTTCTATTAACCCACACAGAGAATGAAAGGCTTAAACCCACTCAAAAGTTTCCACCCCAGACTTTATTAAAAAAAAGAAATGAACAAGTTTGTGAATTCACAAGATAATTTATTGAACACAAGCTGAAAACAAAAATGACCCAAGTCAAGTTCCAAATAAACCTCATAAGGTAGCCAGCGCTACCAATCTCTGCCACTCTTATTTGTCATCAGGTTGCCCAGTCTCGGCGTAGAAGTCCAGTGCATGTGGAGGGCATGGTTGGTGCTGGCATGCTGTCTGAAGCACCAACTGGTGCTTGCCCTGAAACTAAAGGTGACGGTACATGTGCTGAAAAAGCTCTCCGAACAGCTGGCTCAGATCCGTGATGCTGACAAGTCCTTCCTCCATTCCATGAGTTCTGTCAGCCCAGTACTATGACAGATTTCTGAGGCCGGCTTGGCTGTGGTGAGTAAGAGCAGTGTAGCTAGGCGTCTAATCTGCAGCTGTAACTGTGTTGTGGCTAGCACGGTGCGTGAGTGGCATCAAGTGGCGTGGGTTGCATTGGTGGCATCAGTCGGCACGGGGCATCCCATGTACCTGTGCTGACTGGGAAGGCCTGCCTTTCTGCTGGCCCTCCTGATCACGTACATTTAGTGAGTCTGTGAGAACAGCCTTGGAGGCAAGTTACATCACCTGGCGGTGGGGAGCAGCCTGACTGCCTGGTGAGCAGGTTCAGCTGGGTATGCGAGTGTGAGAAGATTGTTATTCCTTTCCATTACCCACCAGTCTATGTTTCTGACATGTTCATGAAGGTCTGGTTGACTAAGTGAGGAACGGCTTGCGGTAATGGAGATGGCGACAACGGTGTGTACCACTGAAGAGGGAGATCTACGCTGCTCTGATGGTGTCCCTGATCTCCAGCGGACAGTGTGCTCCTGCCCTCCAGTCTGCCTCTCTGCCTTCTCGGTGAGTGAGACTGGGGATGGAATCGGGTTGGGTCTGTGGTTAAAGTGCATCTCTTGCTCCCACTGATCAGGTCCTCACAGCGCCTCCCCATGGGTTGTTACAAGTGTCAGGGGCGGTCTCTGTCATGCATGTCCAAAATTAGACACATGTCGACCTTGGCAGAACAGACTCTGCTCTCAGCACGCTGCCGAGAGAGAGGTTGTTGAGAGGGTGCTCCTCGAGTGCGGAATTCACCCTCCAAAAACTGCACTTGGCCTCACGTAGCGTCCTCTGTCGGTCAGCCTACCGCGGCCTGGACCAGATTCTTAGAGTCAGCTTCCCATACCAGTGTCATGTGCTTCACCAGTGCGAGAGCACAGCCAGGCTCTCACCCTTTCTCTTCAAGACAGCTGCTTCCTCTTTGTGTCTCGATAGACCTGTTCCCCTTTCGCAAAGTATTCATTCTCCCTCGCACTCCAGACTCTCCCATGTTCCTCTTCGATTGTGTTTTGCTTCTCTCCCGTTCATGTGTCGCTCTTCCTCCCTTTTGCAGGCCATTATGGACCCTCATCAGGGCTTCGAGGTTTAGGGCTGACTCCTCCACACCACCACCACTACCAGCAGCAGCAACAACAACATAGCCAAAAGCAGGACCGCAGACCACGGAGCAGCAAGCAGGCAAGTAAGCACCAGCAGCGCCAGCGCACCAGCAGTACCAGGCAGCCAGCAGCACCGCAGGACCAGAGCAGCCAGCAGGAGTAAGCACCAGCGAGCACACCACCAGAAAGCACCACCAACCAGAAGCAGCATCAGCAGAGACACCAGCCACCAGAAGCAGCACATCAGCACGAGTAAGGACCCAGCAGATCACCACCACCAGAACACCTCGCAACACCACTCCAAGCAGCATCAGCAGAAGCCCTAGCACCAGAAGAGCGAGCCCGGGCAGCAGAAGCCCCAGCAGAAGCAGAGTCAGGGCCAGGGGGTGGGAGGGTGGCCCTCTTCCTCTTGCCAGGGCTGGCAGCAGATGGCAGAGGCTTCCTTTTCTTCCCCTTGGTTTTTGGGTTGCTGGCTGGCTGGCTGGCAAGCTGTGTCTGGAATCAGGTCTTTCCTCTGAATGGTGACCTGCTTGCAAGCTGCTTCCCTTTATATCCACGGGGCTTATGCAATGCATCCTCCCCGCATGCGCAGTGAATGCTAGGCATCCGCTAGGCATCCACTAGGCTTCCGCTCTGCTTCCACTCTGCTTCCGCTCTGCTTCCGCTCTGCATCCGCTTCATCTGCTCAGCATCCGCTCTGCATCCACTCTTTCCGTTCTGCGTCCACTTTGCTGTGCTCCCCCAGAAGCCTTGTGGATGTGCCATCTGCTCCCATCTGCTTCCATCCACTAGGCTTCCGTGGAGCATCCACTTTCTATCCGCCCTACTTCTTCCCCCCGTCCGTTCCTTTCCGTGTTGTCTGCTCTGGTTATGCAAATTCGGAGCACTTTTGAGAGCGGATAACAACAGATGGAACATTTTGCTCGTCCGCTGTGTCCTTTTTACAAACGTTATGCATCTGTCGGCCAGTGTGACAGGGCCTTAACATTTTGTAGCTATTCCATATGTGGATGGTTTAATCTGATAATTATTTTAGCATTGCTTCACAATATGAAGAATTGAAAATATGTGTATCTTATGTTTGTCTCTATTGTATGCCATTTACAACAGCAGAAGTGTTAGAAGTGTTTAAAAATAAAAAGGGATTATGGGAAAATGTATAAATGTATATTCATCTTTTTCTGCATTTACTATATTGATAGCCCTCCTTCTTCCAAAAACCTAAGGACAATTTAGGATATATGCAGATCCATTTTATTTTATGATTACTGCAACTTTGTGGAGTCGATTGAATTCATGTAACTAATACAAAAAACACAAAAATAACCTTCCTCTAAACTACTGTTCCCAAAGCAACAAAAATCCCTTCATTGCCTCTCACACTATGCAAAAGGAAAACATTCAACAAGTTGGTAGTCCATCCGTCCATTTTTTTAAAACGTGTAAATTTGTCTGTTTGCAAAATGGTATAAATAAAAAGCTAAGCAGCTGAACTTTTGCTGCATCTGTAGTGACATGAAAGATCAGTATTGCCAGCACCTAGGAAAACCAAACACTTTTCCAGGTAGCTCTAACTGTAAGTTGGGTATTGTTATGTGGCCAGAATGGAAATGAGGGGAAGAGCCATTGTATACCCTGCCTACAGACAGGTACCATGAACAGGACATTGAAAGATGTCTGTGAAATGTGGATGTGGAAGAGATGTTCCTGAAGAGAAATGATTTTTCTCATTTCCCCTCCCTAGTCTGCATAGAAAGGAAAGAAACAAATGAGCAAACTCATGTTTTGTTCCACACACACAACCGTCCTTCAAGAAAAGTTAGTGGTTCCCTGTTGAACAGAAGGTGGAAGCAGACCAAATATTTATCAGTTTCATACCAGTTTCTTTCCTTTGGGTTGAGGACAGTTGCAAGGATCTGCAAATGAATTTAATCAGTTCTAGGTATGTTTGCACATAGCATCAGCAAACAGAACACAGTAGTTTTCTGTATCGATTTGCTGCTATCCACTGGTCACATGGATGTTTTTAATCCAGATCCAATGGTGATGAATAATGTGCTATCAGACCCACTTTTTGCTTCGAAGATCTGCAAACAGAACGCTCAGCTACAGCAGATGGTACTAGGAGTCTGGTGAGGCAGGAGATCCTGCCAACAAGAAAATGAAAATCTCCAACAAGTTTTTCACATCTTTGTGTCTAGAAATGCATTAATAATATTGAATGTGAGCTAGACTTTAGTTGGCTGAATAGCTAATAGTGGTATGTCTAGGGTTACGAGCACAGAAAATTATTTAATAGTATATCATGATCATCTGGATTTTTTCAATTTAGGTATGTAATCCTACCTACTTTTCTTCAAGATTAATCTAACAATTAGATCATATATACCATGGCTTATCTTCTTTTTATGAAATACAACTGCGTAGGGTAAACTCCACTGAAAAATGCTGCTGTTTTGAAATTTATCTTGTTTTTAATACACTATCTCAGGTTAGATTTTATATATACAGCTGAACATATATATGTCCATCTCCTTGCACTGTTGCACTTAAAAATGCAGATGCAGAGGACATCACTGTGTAGAACATATTATATGTGGAGGGGCTGGTTCTTTGGCATATGTAAAATACATTAAAAAATAAGTAAAGTTTCTTTACAATTGAGTGCAGTCAATGTTTAATACATACAGGTGAAACTCAAAAAATTAGAATATCATGCAAAAGTTCATTTATTTCAGTAATGCAACTTAAAAGGTGGAAACGAATATATGAGATAGATCTTGCATCATTCAGCCAAAGCCAATGATAGTATCGAGGCCGATGATGGTGTCAAATGTTGAAATGATTCTATTGGCTTACAGTCTCACGCAACCCCCACTCCACAATTCTCAGCGAAAATTAGAATATTGTTAAAATAAGGATTCTTATTATTCAAGGCTCAAAGTGTCCCACTCTAATCAGCTATATACTAAGCCATACACACCTTGCAAGGGTTCCTGAGCCACTTTAAACATGTATCTCTCGAGTCTGTGCTCAGTAGCCAATCACAATCATGGCGCAAAGATGCGAACCTGACAGCTGTATGCAGGGAAAATCTAGTCATTCGACACCTCCATAAGGAGAGAATGCCTCACAGCTAATTCGCGACAAAACGAAGTTGGAGTCTCTCGCAAAGTTGCAATTCAACTCCCATTAATAGAAAGTTATGTGGAAGCAAAAATGTGGAAGAAAAAGGTTGCACAAAGCAGCTAGGGCGATGAAAACTGCCACCCCTGGCCTGGAGGAGGTTGTTTATCCGCAAGGAGCACTTGTAAAGTGGTTGTGGACTTTCACAGGAGTGGACTGCAGGGCTGGAGTCCAGTTGGTCAAGATCTCCTCAGAGCTCACGGATTCGCTGACATGAGCTTCAGTCCGATTGTATCTACTTAACGTCATATACCTGCCTCACTGAACAACAAACAACCATCCGAAAAGTCTTACCTGAGTGACTTAATAGAAAACAGACCTGGTCTGATGTAGCCACTCTCGGTGGTCCTCAAACAGTCCCTCTTCTCTGATGAGGCAACTTTGCATTCTCATTTGGAACCAAAGACCCAGAGTCTGGAGGGAAGAATTGTGAGAGGCAACACACTGCAAAAGATTGCTTGAAGTCACTATGAGTTTCACTAGTCTGCGTGTTTGGAATCTGACGGTGCGGAGCCATGTTCATTGCGCGAGCTGGTGTTGCATCCACCCTGTGCATTCTCAGTGTACAACCAGTCCAAAGGTCAATGCAGTGTTCTACCAGGAGATTTATGGCAGCACTTCATGCTTCTCTTTGCAGATTGAGCTTTCATGGAAATGACCATGAATCAATTTTCCAGCACCGTGACTTCGACAGCCTGCTCACCTCTGTTGCTAAAAGCGCCCTTCGAAAATCAGAGTGCAGTTCCAATAACGCATGGATTTACTCTTGTTGATCGGCCAACAGCTAAACTCGCCACCTGAACCTTGAAGTCCTCCATAGACGAATCCTATGGATTGCAACTTGCCAAAGAGAAGATGGAGACATGAGATATTGACCCGAACAATGGAAGAAGAGCTGAAGGTGCTGTTGATATAGCATCCTGTCTTCCATAACGACGCTCCAGCAAGTGCTACAGGCTGAGTTAACTGCCATGCACATTGGAAATGTCCGCGTAATTAGTTGCTGCAAAAAGGCGGTGCAAACGCAGTACTCATTCTGCAATAAGGGTCATCATAAGTTTAGCATGCTATATACTTTTCGTAGTTCCTATATTGTCTCGAACGTGTACGTGCCTCTGTGTTTTATTGATTGCATAAATAATTCTAATTTTCTGAGATGTGGTTTGTCTGGGTTTTCAAAGCTGTAAGCTCGATATCTGTACAGAATTTGAACAAATCAACCGGCAAAAAGAATTTAGAAACTACTGACTTATGCGTCGTTAATGGATCTATTCTCCAATCGTAGTCTAGTATTAGTGTCTCCCTTATACAGTTTCTTATTGTACTGCAACATAATGAATTTTTAGCAGCCCGATATTCTAAATTTCTTGCGGTGCAAGTAGAGTTTTCACCTGTAGATGTATTGAAAGGTTTTTTGGCTTCTATTATGAGATAAGAGTTTCAACATGGCCATGTATTGTACAAGTTTTATTGCAATAGGTATTTTTCTTCTCAATTTGTACCTAAACTTTGACGATTCTTTTTAGCAATAGTAACCCCTAGGCTGTCTATGGAATCCTCCAGACCCTTCCCTAACTCCTTGTCATACAGAGCTGACTTGAAAAATCAAGTCCTTCTATTCAATCTTTTTATACCTATTAACTTCTTGATTTTTATATTTTGGTCATCGACCTAGTCTCCTGTGCACAGTGTTACAAACCTCTCGCTCGTTTATTCGTAGGTTGTTGCCCGCATGTAGTCGTGTGTGAGTGATAGATACTTTGAATCAATGCCAGCTCCAGTGCCGGGATGCATGTAGTTCTCTACTCAATTTCCTCCATATAATGTAAATGGTTTGTACAACTCATAATTTAGATTATCAGATACGCAGTCAGTTATCGTATCACCGCTGAGTCTTTAATTGTGACTCCAGTTATAATATCTCTGGTATATTGATCGTCAATCTTCCATTATTCCGTTGTTTCCTGAGTTGGTGTGTGTTTTCTGCGGTGTCATAACCAGATGTCTCCTCCTCTCTTCGGGATTTTTTGTCTATATTTGTAGGGGCTTCTTGCTATTTATTTGAGATATTGGTGCTTTCCTTTATACATATTGAGACTGACTGCTTATGGTGAGAATATGTTAAGAAATTACATAGTCGCGTCATTCAATTCAACTGCAGAGATGTCTATGCCTATATTCTATCCAGAACATCTACTGCCTGTTGTTACTCTATCAGCAGCCAGTATCAAGTCTTTGGAAAGAAAAGGCGATTAGGAGTTCACTGTAGGCTTTTATCCTTACATGGAAAAGTCTGTCATCGACGTAACCTGATAAACATTTTTACATGCTCTCAGTCATCGAGAATTGGAAGCCAAATTGGACGGAATTAACAGCAAAAGTTCTGTACAACCGCCTAAAGTTGCTTTGTCTTCGAGAAATATGAATTACAACCCCTATGACCTGCAAATTATAACACATACATTTTCAAAACCCACAAACAGATTATCAGGTTGCCTTTCAGTGACCACAATAACGTACCTACCAGTTTATACATATTCAAATCCTTTTCTCCTTTCATATTGTTTACAAGGATATTTGAGATCCTGAGATAGGTTTGTTGATTGAAGATGCAGATAGTTCTTTAAAAAGAAAGAAAGAAAACACAAGCATCGCCCGCCTAAATCATGCACCCACATCCTTTGATATCTTTTAATTTAAGTTTGTCTAACATGTCTTTCCGTCCAAGGCAGAATTATTAAAATCAAACTCTAAGAACTACACTCGCACATTCGTCGCGGACGAAGGCATTAAAAAACTAAGTATCCTGTTTCCATATCACCTGAAATCACATAAATTAACGTAATTTGGCTGAGTAACCACCACTGGAAGTTTAAATACACTTGCTCAAAAAAATAAAGGGATACACATTTGACAGCACCACACTGTAACTCAGAGTCATCACACCTTCTGTGAAATCAAAATCTGATCCACTTAGGTAGCAACCACTTGATTGACAAATCAATTTCACATGCTGTTGTGCAATGGATAAAAGGTGGAAAGCATAGGCAGGGATCAGACATCCCCAATAAAAAGGAGTGATTTGCAGGTGGTGACCAACAGACACTTCTCAGTTCCTATTGCTTTCTGCTGATGTTTTGGTCACTTTGTGCTTGGTGGGCTTTCACTCTAGTGGTAGCATGAACGGGACTTTTTACAAACCCACACAAGCTTGACTCAGGTAGTGTCAGCTTGTTTATACACTGAATAGGAAGTTCCTGAAAAATGCGAGCCCTGGCCCAGCAAGGTGTTTGCTGTTGCTGTGTGCAGGCCGTCCCCGAGAGATTTTGACTTTCGACCACTGGGCCGCTAACCAGGGAGACCCCAGGCCAGTACCAGTGCAAGGGGAATGCGATGTGCAAGGCGGATCGTCCTCGAGACATACTCAAGTTTTCCCAACATGTGCCATCAGGATTGCGCTGTACATTCCACCTTTGTGAAAGGAGGGACAGGAGGAGCCCTTGCCAGAGCCCTGCAAACAAATGATCTCCAGTGGGCCAACAAATGTGCATGTGGCCTGAGCTCAAATGGTCAAGAAAACAGGACTCCATGAGGCCCGAATCCCAGATTGGGGTTGTTGCTTACAGCCGAAAACCCACCCATGCAGACGTTTAGGCAAGTTTGTTGGCGCTGAAGCAATCCAACCCCTTAGAATAAAGATCAACCCAACAAAAATTTCTCATGCACCAAACTTTTACTAGTGCCTCCCCCGCTTGCCCCTCCATTGCGGATGTTTCTCAGCCTAAGCAGGTTCATCCAGTGGATGACATGAGGCTTTGGACCAGACCAATCTTACCAGAGGGGTCTTTGGTAGCTTGTACTGCCGTCCATGGAGAGATTGTCCTGCATGTTGCCCCTTCTTGACAAAAGCAGAAGCTTCCGAGCATGATTCCCGCATTGGCCTAGTGGCACCTGGAGTCGCATGTTACTGGTGTGTGGGAGAACCGGGGTAGCAAACTTGCTACATAGGCCGGCCCTGTGTTATGCATATTCTAGTCGCCCACAAGATTATCGAAACCTCTGGTGGCCCCCGTGCGCTCTGCTCTTACCATACCCAGCGCAATTAACGCCAGGTCCTAGACTGACCTAGCGACCATAACAATAGGGTTGGAAATGCCGTGGACACCAAGCCTGGCCCCGCATCCCTAACCGATCCCTCCCTCCTCTCCTGCTGTGACCCCTCGTCTTGTATGACAAGTGCCCACGTTCAAAGTTTACTAGTCCTGGGTCGTGTGGGCGGTCTTCTTTGGCTTGCCTCGCCACGGGTGGAGATGGCAATTTCTTTTGGGGGCGCACCAGCCCCCTCCATCTGTGCTTGCCCAGGAAAAGTAGCGTTCCTGAAGCGCTGAAACCGCATGTAAGTGACTTTGAGATGTGGCAGATGTCGCCTCGGAGCGCGCCTTGTTTGGAGACCTGGACTTGGAGTTTGAGTTTCGCTTGCCTCCTGCCTGAGGGTTCGCCTCTCAACCATAGCCGCACAAAATGCTAGACCGCAATCTGCGCGCACCGAGAGCGCTGTCAGCAAGGAGCGTACGCTAAGCAAAGAAATGAAAAGCTATGATGCTAAATGACTCAGCTGACCTCGCGCTCCCCAAGACCTTGAATCCAATGGGAGCACATTACTGAGGTCATATGTCGTGCCTTCGAATCCACCCAACGCGAACAATGTGCAAAGCCATAGTAAGTAGTCCAATGAGAGTTTGGGGGCGATGCTTTGGAAGTTCCAAGGGATTAGATTTGAGGAGAATAATGAGACCTAGGGCCATCAGTAGAGAGATCTCGATCTGCACACTCATCAAGATGTAATTGCTAAGGCATAGATAGATATAAGTAATGAAGAGGTCATATCAGGAGCACTAATGGAGATACGGACCTAGTTAAGCAACCACTTAGTAAGCTAATGCATTTTATTGAACTTGTATCAGTTATGCGGGACATTACATTAAAGTCTGGACATCAACCTGTTAGTGTTTTTTTTCCAGCTTCATTATTCAGTTGCAGAGTAATGAACTCTCTCAACTTCACAGGACCCTCTCTGGGGTTGCTAAATTTGAATTCTATTGAACCTTAATTTTTGTGTGATTCTTGTTGTCAGCACATTCAACTTTGTAATGAAATCAAAGGTATTTTAATAAGGAATCTGTTCATTCATTCAATCTAGGATTGTCGTTATTTTGGGTCCTGATTTTTTTGAGCAGTGTACCAAGCTATCATTGTTGGAAAGGGACACCCACTCCAATCCCTGAATATCCATTGTGTCGAGTCGCATATTGGTAATGTATTATGATCCAGTTCCCCCACCCAATCTGCCGTCTATTGTTTCCAGTTTGATAGCAATGATGGAGACAAATTTTTTGTGATTATTTTTCCCGGATGGCCGGCAAGAACTACCCCGTTAGATTCAGATAGATTACCCAAAGCGCACTAATTTCCTACCTAAGCTGATATCTCGCGCACTCGGTCCTTCCACTCAGGATCCACTATACTCTGGCGACCATAGTTTTGATGTAACCCGCTTTGGCCCAGAAGAAGAGAAATACTACCCAGTGTTCTGAATTAAAGCATAATAGAAAAGAACATGGGGTCATTCATTTTTGAGTACCTGTCTTCGTGCCTTGCACCAAAGGAGAAACCAAGCGTGGTATCCGTGGCTGTGTGTGCCTGTGATAAGCGGGAAAAGAAGTTAAATTAGACCTGACTCGATTTTCGGAATTTTGTGCCGCTATAGTGAGATATAGTGAGTGTAAATAGAATATTAAACTAGTAATCGCGTGTCCTTACTCTGCCTATCCTGTTGAAAAAACAACACAAGTTGACCCAAGAGCCTTACAGCCCACGGTCATAGCCCCACAAAACTATACAGAACTGGGCTCGTGAAATAATCCTTATAGTTCCTGTTCCGACAATCCCGAACCACTGGTGTACCAGAGGCAGTCATGAATGATTCAATACGATTATTTATTCCCCCTTCCCGCTCTCCCTCCACGTTTATTACCGTTATATCCATGGTCCCCATCTTCTGTGTGCGTATTAGCAATTCGTTCTCTCTCCCTGTCCTTGTGACATCCATACCCCTTTTTATATGTCTTATGATATTTATAACTCCTCACTCTCTTTGTTGTTCGTCTCTACAGAAAGAGTATATGTAAGAAGTATGAAAGCAAGTCACCTGAATAAGAACACTCGAAAGCGTAGGAGGGAAAAGAGGAGATAACAATTTAAAATGTAAGTTCCGAGCACGCTGAAAGTGAGAGGGATGAATCAGTAACTTTGATCACTACGTGTTCATAACTGAATGCCAGTATTAGCAAGCTAGACGTCCCACTGGAGCCAGGACAATCTATAATCGTGCACTGTAGTTATATTAGACTATACCCAAATAGACTTAATATTTATAGAATTATAATTAACCTTGGTCAATTTACCTTTAGACTCGATAGAGATGCGTAAAATTCATACGCATCGAGTCTGCCTTCATCCTAATTTATCCCTACGTGTTGTTGCTAAATTCTATCATCTTTCATAGGCCCTACTCCTCAAAGATCATGAAGGGACGAAGTTCGTTAGTCTAAGGACCAAACCAATAGACGTTATTATTCCTTTAATGGTGTGTTCCTTGTACCCCTCTAACCAAAAATACTCCAGTTAAATTTATTCCCATTGTGCCCGCAAGCAATTCGCCAGTGCTAAAGCCTGATTAATGTTTTAGAAAAGCAATCTTTCCCGTGGTTATTAAGCGAGTCGATGCCGAGGAATGTCTTGTTGACCACACTAACTCTCTGTTCATTAATAAAAGTCCAGGTTTGGTGCCACTCTACTGGATTTATTAATTTTATAACTACTTGATCTCACTGCAATCAAGGAACATGTAGGATTTAAACCTCACTTTGCATCAATTGGGAGCACCTAATATAGAGAATTGATAGAAGTGCAGTTTGATTATATAGATGATACAATACTTCCTGTCCTGAGATGCAATGAGGCTTTTGCGTCAACCATGACTGAATTAGATCGGTCCTTTCAACCATAAACTGAATGCATTGTTGCACCTGCTCAAAATCCAAAAGGAAGAGTATTAATAGAACCTAGTCTCCAATGATTCGTCCCAGCTGGATGAGACTGCTAATTAGTGGTATTTCTGTAAGAGTATGTATTAGTTGCCTATCAGTGAAATCCTTAAAAAGTTTATGACCTGTTTAAGGGCCTGGACCACGAGACAAATAGATCCCAAGCAGAAGCCAAGGAACTATCAAAGTATGAGCAATGCAACACTCAAAATAGACTTCAAGGAAAGCGCCCTCATTGGATAGTCTGGCATATAGGATAGTGGTGACTCCAGGATATTCAAGTGTGTAGAATAGACTTATACTTCAGACCCTAACAGTCTCGAAGACCTCTCTACTTCTTTTGGAAATTTTTATATGCATGTTCGTCTTCCTTCCATATTTTCAATTCCTGTCTTTATTATTTGATCCCACATGAGCAATGGAGTGTGCGCTTAGGCCACAACCTCTTGCTAATGTTGCGTGAAATTGCAACGTTCAGCCCTGCTATGAAAATATGATTTCTAGAGTCAGAATTATATTACTTAGATATAATGATAATGAGGCCTAGAATGGTTATGCATACTGAGATGAATTCGTATCTCATATCCTAGATAATCCGATATATGATAGCATATAAGAGTGGACTATGATAGACAAACAATGACCGACGAGAACCGACAGTGACTAAGATGCGAGTCAACAACACTAGGTACGAGGACAGATCATACAGACGAGACATATGTAAATCCCGTCTCTCTACTCATTCTTAAGTAATGAGTGTCGATATATGTGAAGTAAATGTGTTCAGGTCTTGCTGTGTCTGGACAGGAAGCGAGAGAGGCCTATACTTCCTCCTAGGCCTAAAATACAAAAATAGAATAAAACAATGTCAATTCGTTGTATTCTAAGTGCGATCCTTACCTGTGCCTCCCCCTGCCTCTCAATTATAATGGTTTTATTACTCATTGTTATTCCCTTACATTCTTTTTTACAGCGCAAAGCGAAGGGTCCACCAACGCTATGTCTCACCTAATGTCTGAAGCGGCATCTTCATCGAGCCTAGGTTAGAACCCCATTGCCACCTATCCAGAAGCCTACCCTCTAGTCCCAGAGCTCCTGCCGCATGCCAAGAGCAAGCTCTTGTTCCTGCCAGCCTCTCAAATGCCTAGGACCCACCATCACCCAGTAGTTGAACTCCTCATAAACCGGAAACCGGTCCATGCACAGTAATTGGTGATGATACAAGTTCAGCGCCACAGCGAAACCTCTGTAACTGCACGCGATAGCCAACTCAAATAAGCACCGATTAATGTATCTTGGATCTCAGCATATAATGACTTACATGGTGCGATAAGACTGCTCGCTTTCATCGAATTGCTGTGAGAGTGAAGCATTCAGGAGACTCCATAAGCTCACCTCTTATAGAAGAGTGCCAAGCGTACTGTGCACAACATGAGATCCGCCTAAGATAATTGCTACCTATACGATCAAAGCGCACATTTTTGACATTGAATTCCATCGTGACCTTAACAAAAGTGGTTTCATGCTCGTCTTAGGATGTTGCAGGCAGTCCAGAACATTCTCCATGGCCTCTCCAGAGCCTGTCATGGTCTGTCACTGTGCTTCAGTGTGAAACTGCTTTCATCCAGTGAAGAGCACGGCGACTAGTGGCGAATTTGCTGATCTTGGTGTTCTCCGGCAAATTGCCAAACGTCCTGCATGGTGTTCGGTGTAAGCACCCAACCCCCAACCTGTGGTGTCGGGCCTCATGGAGTCTGTTTTTGCCATTTGAGCAGCACATGCCATTTTGTGCCCACTGGAGTCATTTTGCAGGGCTCTGGCAGGCTCCTCCTGTCCCTCACTTTGCACAAAGTGAGGTAGGCATCCTGATGCTGAGTTGTTACCCTCCTATGGCCTCCTCACATCTCCTGATTACTGGGCCTGTCTCCTTGTAGCCCTCCATGCTCTGACGCTGCCAGATCCAGCAAACCTTCTGGCCACACTCGCATTGATGTTGCCATCCTGTATAAGCTGCACTACCTGAGTCACTTGTGTGGGTTGTAGACTCCGTTCTCATGCTACCACTATAGTGAAAGCACCACCAAGCATTCAAAGTTGACCTCCCAAACATCTCAGCCAGAAAGCATAGCGAACTGAGAAGCTCGTCTGTTGGTGCACCCCTGCAGAACCACTCCCTTTATTTGGGAGTGCTTGATCCTGCCTATGCTTTTCCACCTGTTGCATTCCCATTTTGCACAACAGCATGTGAAAGTTGCATTGTCCAGATACTCCCAGTTGTTTCTACCCTAAGTGGAACCCCGTTTGATTTCACCCAGGAAGGTGATCGCTGACTTGGGAGTATTGTAAGCCTCAATTTTGTCCTATAGGCCGATGTGGTAATCCATTTAAGGTTAGTGCGACTATTTATATTATTTTTGATGGCTGAGAGAGAAGTAAGGTTGTAAATTCACTTTCCTATCGAGCTGGAGTATCTCTCTCGTCCCCCTCATGCCAAAAATTGTTGCTTCTAGAGCTCAGATATCATGCTATGACTCTTTCCAAGGACGCTATGATAGTGTGCGCCAGAGGCAAGCAGATCTAATGCTCCAAAAGATTATAAGTATGGTGGGCGTTATTCTCCTGCACAGAAATGAGAATATATCTACAAGCATAAGAGTTTAAATACGATGTAGTGTATTGAGTAGTCCACAATATTCTGGTATGGCTATTCTAGTGTAGGTTATCCTGGTTATTCAAAAAAGTATTGTGATACCGTCTTCTCAATAGGATCCAAGTGAAAGGCATTGAGATGCTCCTGGGATAATAAATCCTCTATACGCCAACAATCAAACGATATGGAAATAAATGATACTCATATAATGTGTCTCGTGATTGGGTGATTATCTATGTCGCGTGTGACAAAAGTACAAACCTGTATAAAACATTTATGCTGCTAAGCTCTCCGTTACTTGCGACTCAGTACATATTTGAGGTGAGGGGTTCTCTTGTTAAAGGTTCACTCTTTTTATCCATGCATTTCCCGTATAGAAGCTCCATATATATGCATTGGGACCATTAGAGTTGTATGTTCTAACATAAATCCAGACTATATTTGCTCTCTTTGTGCAGTATAGCCAACCAAATATAGGTGTTGATTTTTGTGCGGCATGAATACACTGTTCTATTCATCGCCGATCTCACCATGGGCTCGTTCTCTAGTGTTAATCTGATATAACTGTCCCTACAGGGGACTTCCGCGTGAAAGTTGCCCGTGTGTATACCTTCTCCTGCCGAGACGATACTTTGAGTTAAATATGGTGTGTGGGGCCTTTAGAAGGGAAGCTTATTTAATCACTGAAGCCTCTGTAGATGTTCCTGGACAATAGAACTTGAATGTGGCCTCAAAGATCCCTACTCCTGCATTATAATGAAAGAACCTTTATGTCTTGGTGGACCCGGTAAACGAGTCTCCTTAATGAATATGATGGATCGAGTAAGCCGCATTCTGAGGAAGATCAGATATTAATCTTGATACAACATACTTCAAGCAGAATGAAAAGTAAAACCAATATCGCGGTTCTTAGGATGAAATTCTCTGCTAGAGATATGCTTGTTTGTAAGTTCGATCTGATGGACATTAATGGCATTAACATGCTACCATCTCCCAGTTACGCAAAGCGTATAATAGATATAAATAAAGAACTATCTTCATATCATATTTTTTTCTCCATACTGCTTCCTATAAATGTAAAAGAATAGTTTTGTATATCCATATTTGTTGCATAGAAGTGATTGACATATACCATTGGATTTTTGTACTGATCGTGTGTAACTCTCCGCATAAAATAATTCAGTAATCACCCAAGACGTGTACAATGGATATTATTTCTTTTAAACAACTCATTCTAGGGAATATATTAGGCAAACTAAGCGAACAAGAGCAAGTTCCCATATAGAAAATTTGATACAATCTCTGTTTTGCGTACCAAATTAATATAAGAAGAGGCACCCGAGACCTTTTCTAAATCTGACAAAACAATAGAGCTGCATATTTTAGGATATCCGTCCTCTGGGCAGAAATGAGTGTATTGTGGTGTTGCTTGGTTTGGTAGTGCTTGTCCTTACCCTGTTACTCAATGGCACCAGATCCGCAATAGTCAGATAAAAAACAAGGAAAAGCAGAGGGCATTAAAGAGAATTCCTTGACATTTAAATATGACTGAACAAGGCCACCATCTTATAGAACCTGTCTAAATTAGAAACCTTCACTTCTCATCTTACGAGGTCATTACCTCTCCGCGTAAGAAAACTTTCACTATACTCTGCGAGCTGCTCCACTACACTACATATAAATATTCCAAATTTAGTGGCGACGTGCAAGGTCCAAAACTATAAATAATTTGCTATTTTCTTTATCTTCACAACAGTTGACATATCGAAAATGAGCAAATAGATTAAGGTGCCACCACGGCTCTTACTGTCATGCATCTTGATGCATGTTAACCTTCTTGTCTATGTGCGTAGTAATAATGAAGCCTGCAGTCATGACTCCCTCCAAAGTCCAAAACAAATCTCAGAAAAAAATTTATCATAATGTAACACAATATCTCTCTTCTATGAGATACAATTTGTGATAAATGGATCGATAATCTCCGCGAACCCAACCAATTATATCTCGGACCTTTAGTGATGCAATAAGTGCGTCACTAAGGCTATTAGCAGTAAATGATTAACCGTGTTTCCTCATCGGCGATTTGCAGATCCTTTGCACTCATCCCAATTATACCTCATTCCATATAGTGGTATCAATGC
Organism: Laticauda laticaudata; assembly: GCA_004320025.1. Classification (NCBI taxonomy): domain Eukaryota; kingdom Metazoa; phylum Chordata; class Lepidosauria; order Squamata; family Elapidae; genus Laticauda; species Laticauda laticaudata. Next base: position 1,354 of record BHFT01036654.1, on the reverse strand, counting down.
CAAAGAATTTTTTAATTCTATGACCTGTAGGTCACTGCTGAGGTTATGGAAAAGACCAGGATGCTTCACAGCAGCCTTCAGCTCTTCTGCATTGTTCTGTCTCATGTCTCTCATCCTTCTGCTTGGGGCAATTGCCCCAAGATTCGCTATGGATTCAGGTCAGGCGAGCTTGCTGCAGTCAACCACGAGTAATCCCCATGGTTATTGAACCAATTTTGGCGCTTTTAGCCGTGAGCCAGGTGCCAAGCCTGGCTCGGGAAAATGAATCAGCAATTCCAATATAGAGCTCAGCTGCAGAAAGAAGCATGAAGTGTTCCAAAATCTCCTGCTAGACCAGCTGCACTTGACCTTGGACTTAATTGAAGCACAGTGGATCAACCAGCAGGATGACATGGTTCCCATAACAAGACTGTGGAAACTTCACTAGTGGACATTCAGCATCTTGCAGTGTGTGCCTTCCATTCTTCCTCCAACTTGGGGTCCTTGGTTTCCAATGGATGCAAAAGTGCTCTCATCATAAAAGAGACTTTTGACCACTGGCAACAGACCACGGTCGGTTTTTCTTAGTTCCAGGGTAAGACCTGCTGATGTAGTGTTTGTTGTTCAGGAGCAGCTTGAACAAGAAGAAATACAACCTTTGAAGTCTATGTCCAGGATCCGTCTGTGCTGTGTGCGCTCTGACACACTGACTCTCAGCCTCAGTCCACTCCTTTGATGAAATCCCAACACTTTTGAAGGGGCTTTTCCTTGATCAATCCTGCTCCAGGCTGCATCATCCCTGTCCTTGTGCACCTTTTCTCCACACTTTTCCCTTCCCACATACTTTCTATTAATGTGCTTTGACACACTTTGGGACATCCAACGTCATTGCCAATTGACCTTTTGAGGCTTTCCCGGCCTTATGGGGGGGTGTCAATGATGATTTTCTGCACAGCTGTCAGGTCAGCTGGGTCTTCCCTGATTGTGTTGCTACTAACCAGACTGAGAGAATCATTTTTAAGAGTCAGAACCCTTGCAGGTTGTTATGCTTAATCTAGCTGATTAGAGTGGGACCTTTGAGCCTTAATATGAACCTTTTTTTACAATATTCTAATTTTCTGAGATTTGTGATTTGGGGTTTTCATGAGCTGTAACCATAATCATTCAATTATGACACATCATTGGCCTGAACTATCTTGCTTTGCATGTAATGAGTCCTATCTCATATATTTCGTTTCACCTTTTAAGTTCATTAACCTAATAAATGAACTTGTTGCCATGATACTTCTAATTTTTTTGAGTTTTCCAACCTGTATGTTATTAAACATTGACCCCTACCTCCAATTGTAAGAACTTTACTAATTGTTTTAATATA
>BHFT01036652.1:0-43491 GCA_004320025.1 Laticauda laticaudata | reverse complement strand
TTAATGGTGTCGTCGTTGCAGTCTTTACCATTAGGTCCTATCAGGGGTGGGATGGACCTTGAGTCTTTTAGTTTGTTCTTTACAAAATTGTAAAAAGCATGGATGGAATTGGTGCATAGAAGGTTTTCATGTTGTTTAATGTGATAATTGGTGCATTCAGTCTTTATCTGGTGGCATAAATTATCTGGTGACATAATTTATTTTACATGAGGAACTGTAGTAGGAGCTGTAGTAGAACTGTGGAACAGTGGACTCATGAACAGGGAGTACCTATCTTTGAGTGCTTACATGTATGTTGCTTTGGGATCTGTGTAATTGTGTTGGCTTGCTTGGATTTTGGAACTGACTGATCAGGATATGTATAAAAGAACCCATGAAGTGTCCTCTGCCTTGTGAGCACTGTTCTTTTAAAAGAATAGAATACTTTTATCTTAGCTGGTTTTCTTTCCTCAGTATATTTTGTGCATTTTGCCTTCTGCTGTAAAAGGTGTGCCCCTTAATCAGAATTTTAAAAAGAGCACTGCATGTACTATGGGAAAAATGCCACAAGGAAGCCATTGAAATAATGTATTCCACCTGAGATATTGTAACATATCCTTTAGTTGCTTTATTTCTTTTTTTGTGGAGTAGAAAGAGAAAGTGAGTGAGAGCCTATCAATATACTGTAGAGGACATTACACATTTCCATCACGAAAATTTAAAGTTTCAATAGAATATATTTCAATACCAGCTATTCAGTCTTTTAAGGGAAAAACACAATAAAAAGGAACTCCAATTGATTTCTTGGCTGGAGGCAAATCATTTGAAAAGAGATTTTAAAAACTGGGGAAAAAAAGAGCTTTCCACATTTTAATGCATGCCCAAATGCATGCTATTTAGGAACAGCATATCTGAGACCACTAAGAATAATACACAGTTGTAAAAAAGTGTTATAAGGAATCAACTAATTTTAACTACAGTTAAAATTAAAAGAATGCTTTGAAATGTTGAAAGAAAGTGGTCTTGTGAGCAATGTGTCAGCAAAAATAAATATTGTTTTTATGACAAAACATGCGGCTACTAAATTATGCTACTAACCTGTGGATTAGGATTATACTTTGTTACAGTTCAGATACCAATGCTGTTAAATTCACATGAACAGGTGCACTCCTAAAGTTTTACTTTAGCTGAGTTTCATGTCTATCATCAAGTCTGTTCAAGTTTTGTTTTGTTTTTAAGCAAAAGCCACTTGGCATCTACCTCTTTAATAGGAGAGTCATGTTGTTTATAGTTCTCTACCCTATCTTTGAGGCACTAGCAGAGGTTTCAATAAGAGCAATAAGAACAATTCTCCATAAGGTTGAGCAATTAACACAAAAACCTGGAAGAATTGAAATGTTTCATCATCCCCTTTAGCAAAAAAAGAGCTCCTTGTGTGATCAGGCTGCTGACATCCAACTAGAATTTTAGTTGATAAAAAAGAAAAACTGCGGTTACAAACGCCTTATTTGAAAATCTCTTAGGATAGCTCTCATCTTTTATTCCAAAAAGAAAAATTAATCACAATTCATTTAAATTCCTGCCTTCCCTGATTTCATGATGTTCCACAACATTCCCAAAATATTTATTTCAAGGGATTGTTGATTTTTCAACAAAAAAAGCTCTTTCCTTCTGATTGTCACCACATCATGACATCCTGCTCCTCAATTCATTCTCTGTAATAATTTTTCTTCACATCTCAGTTTTTCACATATGATCAGGCTTTCTTCAATTACATTTTTTTCTGTTTAATTACAGTGCCATTATAATTTACTAACCATCCTATGGTACATCCTAAAGTAAAATTCAGATGACACTTTTTTTTACTCCAGAGAAAATATGTCTGATATCTCTAGTTTACTTGTTAACCATATGGGGAGTTGTTCTTATTGAAACCTCTTCTAGTGCCTCATATGTCACTTGTGATCTTGTACAAATCATTATCAATCATTATCAATCTCTAATTAATACTATTATGATATATTAGTGTGGTTTGTTGTTTTCACTAATCAATGTTGCATTTTGAAAATAGAATATTTTAATCAATGTACATGTCTGGAAGCTTGAAATATAGAGTGCTTTCTATGGCTAATTGAAATATTTATCTTTAAAGCCCACACTTTTATTTTCAAGATGTCTAATTTAATAAAGTAATTTCTGGCAAAACATATAACGTACATTAATGATTATGTTGTTAAGAAATAATAAACAACAGTCCTTTTCAACAGATAACTTATTTTTAGCTGTGTCTAAATTGGCTTAACTTTTATTCTGATAAAAATGGCAACTGCTTTAAATAAAAAGTAGTATTTCACTTTATACTGCACTCACAACATCTATTTGATATGTTTCCTTTACAGCAAAAAAAGAAAAGAAAACAAACAAATTTGTTTCCAAACAAATTCACGTAATCCAATTGATCCTTGCAGTTAAATCAGAGATATTAACTAAATAGCTTGTTCTCTCTCTCTCTCTCTCTCTCTCTCTCTCTCTCTCTCTCTCTCTCTCTCTCTCTCCCTCCCTCCCTCCCTCTTTTACACACACACACATGCACACACTATAACTTGTCTGTTTATTATTACATATAATAATATTAGAAGACATTACTATAATTAATGAAAATTGTCATTTCATTCATCTTCTCCTTCATTAAGGCCCTGTCCCACTGGCCAACGGATGCAAAACGTATCTATAAAGGATGCAGCAGATGAGTAAATTTCGGGGGTGACTCCATCCGTTGTCATCCGCTCCAAAAAGTGGCGAAAATTTGCATAAACAAAATGGAAAAGAACGGAAAAGAACGGACGTGGGTAGTATATAGCGGGGATGTTAAATGGATGTTCATAGGAAGCCTAGCGATGTATATCGGATGCAAACCGTTCACTGCACATCCTTTCTATTTCCGTGCTACTAACGCTGTGTAGACATTCCGTGTACTTTTGTTTCCTTCCTCTTTCCGTTTTCAGCTGCAGCGGATGTGAGTTGAGGGGATGCCCAGAGGATGCAGAGAGGATACAGTGGACGTTTAATGGATGATAAATGGACATAGAACATTTGTTGCTCGGATGTCACGGATTTACATCGTACACAGTGGAAAATTCATCCGTTCACAAAGTTTTGTGCAGCTCAAAACTTCTTGGGCGGATGAAATCTCAGTGGATGGATGCTGGAGGGATAGAGCATATGAAACACGTATGCAGTGAGTACACAACGGATGCATCGCGTTTTTCCAATGGTGGCAAGCTTTTTTTAATGTTTTACATCCTCTTTGCATCCGTTGGTGCAGTGGGACATGGGCTTTAAGCATTGCTATAACATTTTAAAGCCAACATGATTTCTCAGTTTTGTACTCACCATCTGTAAATCTGAAATACTTTAAATATTGTGTGTATCATTTTTGTTTTTGGAGCTCACAGAAAGCACTGGGAAAATATTTCTCAGTGCGAGCTAGTCAATAGTTGAGAATAGAGAATGTCAACCAATCAATGTTCATTAGTGTGTTTCCAACTGGCTAATCATTGAGTTTGCTGCCTTTAAAGTACTGCCACAAATTAACAAATAACTCTTCCACACAGAGTGGAAGAAATAACATTTTCCTTTCACAAAGAAAAGCAAATCATTGTTTTACACTTCTTCCATTCAGTGTATATGCATTTGCTCACTTATGTTTGTACACATTCTTCCTGATAGGTTGTATTGATTTCTAGCAGCTGGAAATTGTAAAGTTTCTATAAATTTGGAGAAGATTTCTGGAAACACAAGTATAATTTGCTATTAAGAAGAAGATTCAAGAAGATTATGCTTTTATTTCAGACTGCTTGAGGTTTTGGAAATTTGTTTCATATCCATATGTACTGAAAACTATGGTGCAATTGATGCAGAGGCAGCAAAAACATTATAAAGAAAAGATAATTAATTCTAGTATGCAAACTATGATGCATGATGATAAACATTTAGCATACCATCATATTGCATTAGGAATAGAATAATCTTTTTTATTGGATACAAGGAACCAAGATTATAGTGTATGTATGTGTATAACACTATTCCAACTGTAAAAGAGCATAATATATAATTGAACAATTTCTTAGGGCTTTTTGAAGCTTCTTGGACTTCTTCTTGGACTATTTCAGAAAAGGAAAAAAATATTTTATCTAATGAGATTGTCATGAATAACTGTTTTATTTTTTTTGTTAATTGCATTAAATGTTAATACATTTATGTGTTATTAAGTATTAAAATCTATGTGGAAAATCCATAAACTATGTTGTGTTTTTTCAACAATGCTTGTCTTCTTATTTTTTTTAACTTTTATTTTTTTGATTAGCATAACTTATGATTTGAAACAGTGGTGGGATTCAAAATTTTTTACTACCAGTTCTGTGGGTGTGGCATGGTGGGCGTGGCAGGAAAAGGATACTGTAGAATCTCTATTTCAGCCCACTCCAGGGAAAGGGTACTGCAAAATCCCATTCCTTCCCTACCCCACTAACCTGCTTTACAGCTCCGTTTTCCTGTGCAGAGCAACAAAAGAAGACCCAACCGATCAGTTGGGACTCAATGGGAGGTAGAGAAGAGATGGGGGCAGGGGCAGTCAGAGGTGGTAGTTGCCGGTTTTCTGAACTACTCAAAATTTCCACTACTAGTTTTCCAGAACTGATCAGAACTTACTGAATACCATCTCTGGTATGAAATTAGATGAATACAATCTTTACTGAAAATTCATGAGTGAGAAATTTATTGCACTCAGAACTTTGCCACTCATTAATTAATATCTTCTGTTATAGAAGTGAATGTAACCATGAATAAGTATACTATTAAACTGGAATTCTGAAGAGTATTGATTAAGAATGAAATAGCATTTCAAATCCTATTTTGCAAGAAAATTCTGAGGTCTGGAATAAAGCCAACCTCCCAAACTACATCTTGAGGCCATGGTTAAAATTGTCATATATTTGGGCTTACATTGTACATTTATCAAGCTTGTTTTCCAACACCATAAAACATTGTACAAAAACATTGTCTTGATTATGAAGAGGTGATTTTGGTTAATGCAACTGTTGTGAAATATTCCCAATATTTATATCAAGCAAAAGTTTTGCCCAGATGTTAAGGTCGATATACAAGTTGACAAAAATGTTTGTGAAATACAATCCTTTCTGGCATAGATGATCAAGGGTTTATATCTGTAGCAACAAGACAATTCTATGTAAAATAAATAGGACTAAACAGGACTAAATTTGGTATGGTGGCAGAATTGACAAAAATCAAGTTTGAAAGTGTGCTTGGTTCTGTTTTGGGACTGCAGAAAATATATGCCAGGGAAAGGAAGTGGGGCAGATACTTGAAATGCTGACAACTCCTAAGCTGTTTTCTGCCTTCTTTGCTGTACACATGTTCCAGAATAGAGTGTATGCAGCCAATCCCATGAAACTCAGTACACATATATACACAAAAATTTAACCCAAGGTGGCAACACAAACCCATACCCAAAGGGACATCATGTACAGGTAGCCCTTGACTTACAATCACAACTGAGCCCATAATTTCTGTTGCTAAGCAAGACAGTTGTGAAGTGAGTGTTGTCTCATTTTACCATCTTTCTATCCACAGTTGTTAAGTGAATCACTGCAATTGTTAAGTTAGCAACATGGTTATAAAATGAATTTGGCTTCCCCACTGACTTTGCTTGTCAGAAGGTCTCAAAAGGTGAGCTCCTGACACCAGAACTGCAGTCATCATAAATATAAACCAGTTGCCAAGCATCCAAATTTTGATCATGTTATCGCGAGGATGCTGCAATGGTTGTAGGTGTGAAAAAAATGATCATAACTCACTTTTTCAGTGCTATTATAACTTTGAATCACTAAATAAAAGATTGTAAATTGAAGACTATCTGTACACCTATATCTTCTTTATTTTCTGCAGATAAGGTTTAAGCAAACATCAATACTATACACATGTGCACACAGAGACGTAACACATTGCTACATTACAAAGAAAAATATAGATACCTCTTATGGCCATTACTAGTAAGCGGATTGGAAAGAATTCAAGTAGCTGTATTGTCAAGCCTGAAATTGACATAAGTGTAGCCATTTTAGTTTGTCTTAGTATATATTCTTTTTTCTTATTTTCTCTGTGGCAGTAATGGGGGAAGGGTTTCAGGCTTGACCCATTCCTAAGGGGGGAGGAGTGGTGATAAAGAGAGTGTTATGGTTAGGTGATCTTCTTTCACGTGGGAAATGAGCTGTCCATGCTTGGGGCCCTGGAGGTGAAGATTTATGACATCAAGCAACGTGGAATTACTTCTATTGGAGAATGTAACTTTTGGGGGTTGTTTCTAACTTCTAATATTGTGGGGTAATTCCGGATTGGATCAGATCCAGAATTACCATGGACTTTGCTAATTTGATGCTTTCCTAAATAAAAGAAATATTTTTGAAGATGGACTTTGTTATTTTTCTTTTAACATGGAATTCATTACTTGGAAACCTGAAATATTATTTCAATTCAATGAACACAGCAAAACGGAACCAAATGTAAACTGGTGAAAGAAGGGAATAAATTAATGGTTTGAAGGTGAATTAGAAAAGGGTTAGAGTAAAAAATAAAGATGAATTAGATCCTGCTGCACTATGGAAAAAGAAAGAAACTCCAGAAAAAATGTTCAAAGTATCTTTATTGAAAAAGTAGTGAATAGCAGCTGAGAATGTTGCTACATCCTCCATTTTAAGCCCATCCTGAATATCCTTCATGGACACATGTTCTAGAACAAAACTCTTAACAAGAACTTAGGGGAAAATGTATAAACTATACTATCCATACTTTTCTCACCTTCTTGAAAACTAAAAATGTTTAAAACTAATTATTTCCTTGCCTGGTCCACTAAAGACCCTGTCACACTGGCCGATGGATGCAAAACGTTTGTAAAAAGGACACAGCAGACGAGAGAAATGTTCCATCCATTGTTATCCGCTCTCAAAAGGGGCAAAAATTTGCATAACCAGAGGGGATAACACGGAAAGGAACGGACGGGGGGAGGACGCAGGGCGGATGGAAAGCGGATGCTCCACGGAAGCCTAGCAGATGGAAGCCGGATGGGCGCGGAGGTGCAATTCGCAAGGCTTCCGGGGGGAACACAGCAGGTGGACGCGGAACGATACAGTAGATGCAGAGCGGACGCCAAGCCGGGATGAAGCGGATGCAGAGCGGAAGCCCTAGCAGATGCCTAGGCGGAATTCTAGCGGATGCCTTAGCGTTCACTGCACATGCGGGGAGGAACGCATTGCGTCAGCCCGGGATATAAAGGGATAAAAAAACAGCTCCCAAGCAGGTCACCATTCAGAGGAAAACCTGCTTCAGACACATCAACTGCCTTCAGCGCTTTCCTGGCCTTGCAGCCTGGCTACCGTGCATGCCTGCCAGCCTTGCTGCCTGCCTTGCTGCCAGCCTCCTTGCCAGCCTCCCTGCCAGCCTGCGGCCTGCCTTGCCTGCCAGCCTTGCTGCCAGCCTAGCCTGCCAGCCGTGCCTTCCAGACCATCCCTTGTCAAACCTCCCTGCCCGCCTTCGCTTGCCTGCCTCATGCCAGATCCTGCCAGCGCAAGCCTTGTGCCTGCCTGGCCAGCCTTGCCTGCCTGCCTGCCAGCCAGCCTTGCTGCCTGCCTTGCTTGCCTGCCTTCCTGCCAGCCTTGCCTGCGCTGCCTTGCTGCCTGCCTTGCTGCTGCCTTCCTGCCAGCCAGGCAACCACAACCATGGGGAAGAAAGAAAGCCTCAGCCATCTGCTGCCAGCCTGAAAGAGGGGCAGGGGCCACCCTCCCACCCCGGCCCTCACTCTGCTTCTGCTGGGCTTCTGTAGCATGGCTCACTCTTCTGGGCTGGGGAATTCTGCTGCTTCTGGAGGAGCTGATGCTTTCTGCTTTTGGCTGGTGGTGCTTACTGCTGGTTCTACTCTGCTGATGCTGCTTCTGGAGCGGTGTGTGCCTTCTGCTGGTGCACTCTGCTGATGCTTGCTTTCTGGTGGTGGTGCTTCTGCTTGGTGCTTACTCTGCTGAAGCTTGCTTCTGGAGGTGCTTCTGCTGGTGCTTACTCTAGCTGCGCGCTGCTCCTGGTGCTGGTGCTTCTGCTGGTGCTTAATTGCTGAAGCTTGCTCTGGCGGTCGGTGCTTCTGCTGGTGCTTACTCTGCTGAAGTTGCTCCTCTGTCTGCGGGTCCTAGCTGGTCCTGCTTGGTCTTTGCTCGTGTCCTGGTCTTGCTCGTCCTGCGTCCTGCTCGTGGCTCCTGCGTCTTGCCTCCGTCCGCTGGTCCTGCTTGCACGTGCTCCTGGTCTCTGCTGGTGTTCCTGGTCCTGCTGGTGCTCCTGGTCCTGCTGGTGGCTGGCTGCTTACTGCTAGAATCCTCGGTCGCTGCTGGGCTGCTGGTGCTGCTGCTGCTGCTGATCCTGCTGGTTGCTACTGCTGATGGTGTGTGGAGGGCAGACTCTTACAACCTGGAACCCTATCTGATGAGGGCCCATGTGGTCCTGCCAAAGGGAGGAAGAGGCATATGCGAGAACGGCAGAGGAGGCTATACTCCCATTGAGGAGGAACATGCAGAATGACGGTGCTGGAGTGGTGAGAGAGAATGTATCCTATGGCAGAAGTGGACACAGCTCTGCAGTGACACCAAAAGGAAGCAGGCTGCTTGAGAGAGAGGCGGGACCTGGGCTTACACTTCGGAAGGTGCTTCCTCAGGCTTGCGTGGAAACTATGGCACAACCTGCGTACGGGAAGCTGCCACCCAAGAAATCTGGCCAGCACGGTCCCAAGCTCACAGACAGAGAGACCTACGTCATGGCCCAAGTGCAGGTTTCCTGGAGGGTGGAGATCCACCACCGAGGAGCAAGCCCTCTCAACAACCCTCTCTCTCAGGCAGCCTGCTGAGAGCCAGTCCGCTTCCGCGCCAAGAGTCAGCTCCTGTCTTCAGGCAGGTATCTGTGGAGTGTTCCCATGGCAGAGACCCCCCACAGCTGTTCTAACATGGCAGAAGCCGGTGGAGGACCCCCCTGACGCAGTGGGAGAAAGGAGACAAACACTTCCCACATGTCCAAGCCCTCATCCACCCCCAGCTCCACTCTCCACAGAAAAGGCAGAGAGCCAGGACAGAGGGACAGAGCCACACTGTCCTGGCGGAGATTAAGAGACACCATCAGGAGCAGCATAGGTATCCTCTCTCAGCTAGTACAATACCAATGCCCCATCCCTCATCGCAAGCCGCTTCCTCACCTGATGTGAACCTAGACCCTCGTGACATGGCGGAACTCCAGTACCAGGTGGTAAAGGACAGGCATCACCGATTCGGCTTCACAACCCTCCAGATCCAGATGAACCTGCTCCCACCCAGTCCAGGTCTGCTCCTCCACACAGGTGATGTCACTCGCCAATTTCCAAGGCTTTCCACAGGCCCTCACTTTACCAGGGCTATGGCTACCAGAGAGGTCCAGCCAGCACAGGCAACAACCCTTCCAGTCCAGGAACAGGCTCATCGCGACACCACCGTTGCCACCGGTTCCACTGATCCACCAGCCACCGCACGACCACTGCAATGCCACCCACGCCACAGATGCCACAAACGCGCCACAGATGCCAACAGCATGCCAGTTCCTCACCCAGCTGCAGACACAGACAGCCCCACTACCACTGCTCCTTCCTCCACCCCACAGCCTAAGCCCCGGCTCTCAGTACATCTGTCATCGGTACTGGGGTTGACACCCCAAGGCATGGAGGAAGGAAGCTTCTCAACATTCACGGGGGCTGAGCCAGCTGTCTGAGAGGCTTCCTCAACACACAGTCACCTGTTGTCCTCTCAGGGGCAGGCCACCCCAATGACGCACAGACCAGCACTGCCGCAGCAGCAGCCGCGCTTCCATGAGCAACTGGACGCCTTCACCCCTGAGACTGGGCACACCTCTGAGTGACAGAGAAGAGTTCCAGACGACGGGTGGCGACCTGTAGACTTTATTTGGACACTTGATTTAGGTCATTTTTCTTTTTACAGCTTATAAAAAAGATTATCTTTGCTTCACACATTTGCTTCATTTTATTTTTTCAATAAAGTCTTGGTGGAAACTTTTAGAAATGGTTTAAGCCTTTGCATTCTGTGGATGATGGGATGGTAAGGATAGCAGTGAATGGGCAGGGATATCTTTGGATGGGTAATAGCTGTGGGAAGGCAGGGATACCTTTGGGATGGGTAATAGCTGTGGGATAGATAAACCTCCAGTGCAAGCATCATGGGACTGTATGGTCCACCCTCCCAAGTGCCACACCTATGGCCCTTCATTATCAATAACAATGTAAGCATTCATCCACACATGTCAACATAAACACAACTCTTTATTAAATGCCCTGTTCATTGTAGGCCACCTCCAACATACATGGCCCAATCTCATCAGTGTGATGAGACAGGCTGAAGGAAGCATCCATCTATCATCCTGTCTTGCCACTCCACTGCTCCAGCTGGGGAGTTGCACCAGTGTTTCAGGAGGTTGCGCTGCTTCTTCCCTTCACGTGAGGCTCTGTTGGGGCCTTGCACATCCTCAGTGTCTATCAGGTTTCACCTTGCCTCCATTCCCCAGGCTCCTATGTCCCCATTGTCTTGTTGGTGGTCCACGAGCCTGTTCTGCATGACTGGGTAGTGGGTGCACATGTGATGTGTGCAGGATGCAGCAAGCTTCCACGATCCTCCTCACGGTCTGTGGGGTGATGCTGCATGGTGGTGAGAAGTACCTGGAACCTGTTGGCCAGATGCCAAAGGCGTTCTCCACCACCCACCTTGCCCTGGACAGCCTTGTAGTTGAAGATCCTCTCTTCATGGTGAGGAGTCTGGAATTGTAGGGCTTCATGAGGTTAGGTTCTGAGGGAGAAGGTGTCATCCCCACGATGTAGTAGGGCACATCTTGCATGTCTTTGGGCAGGGGGTCTGGATCTGGGAACCCATGATGTGGTTGCATTCCAGCCCCTCCTTGAGGTCACTGGCATTGTATTCCTGGGCATCTGAAGCTGACCCGTTGCCTGAAGCATCGATGTACATGAACTTGTAGTCAGCATCGACCATGGCGAAGGGGACGATGCTGAAAAAGCCCCTGTAGTTGAAATAAGTGGACCCGACTTGGCTGGCACTTTGCAGGCCACGTGCTTGCCATCTATGTCTCCAACTATGTGGAGGAAATTCCACTTCTGATACCACTGCTCTGCAACTTTCTTCCAGCCTTCTTTAGTGGAGGGGCACTGGAGGAGCTCCTCCAGGTATTCTTCGATGATGGCCTGCACCACTTCTCTGACCACAATGCTGATGGTGTTGGGTGGCACCCTCCAGCCGTACTGGCATGCTCCTGTAGGTGATCCCTGAGGCCAGGTGGCGCAGAGTGAGTGCTACCTTGAGCCAGGTTCCAGGCTGGGCCGGAGGTTGGTGTTTGTCTTGGTCAACCTGGGTGTCAGCCACTGCACAACTTTGTCAAACATGGCTGGAGGCATCCTCATGAAGTTCTGGAATGCACGAGGGTCTTCGTTCCTGAGCTCACCATCAGGTTGTTGTACAGTCCGTACTCTGCTCTTCTCCCGATCCATCTTCGAACCCAGACGCTTCTTGGCCACCTCCTTTCTTCCCATAGTAGAGCTGAAAGAACCTGTAGATGGCTTCGCACTGTTGCAGAATGATGGTGGCTACCAAAAGGACTGTGTTACGATCCATGGTGGACATGACTGGATGCTGTGGAAGAGCAAGAGGCAGATGAAGGCTGCAGAGGTCTGCACAGCAGGGCTGCTGGTCTGAAAGTGAGATCCAGGTGAGTTGCTCCCCCTTTTTATAGGCAATATAGGTTTTCCCCTATGTGTCCTTTTGCATCCTCTAGGCATCCTCTAGACATCCTTAATATCCGAGATAGGTCCCCTCTGCGAACGTTTTTTCCATTTTAAATGCTTTCTTGCGAGCTGCATCCGCTTTCATCCTTTCTCCGTCCATGCTACTAACGCTGCGCATCCATTCCGCATCCGTTCCGCTTCCTCCCTGTGTCTGCTTTCTGCTGGAGTGGATTTGAGTTGTGCGGATGCACAGTGGATGCCTAGCGGAGTGAGCGGATGCGTAACGGATGACGACGGATGCAGAACGGATGTTCCCCGTATGCTACGGATGCAGAACGGATGTGTTGGATACATTTTCCGCTCAAAAAGTTTTGAGCAGCTCAAAACTTTTTGAGCGGATGAAATATCAGTTTACGGATGCTGGACGGATAGAGAGGAAGAAAAACGGACGCAGTGAATACAAAACGGAAGCATCGCATTAACCAACGGATGGCAAATGTTTTTCTCCGTTTTACATCCTCTTTCCATCCGTTGGTGCACTGTGACATGGGCTTAACTTTGTTCAGATTAGTAAGAGGTGCAGCTTTATATACAAATATCTCCCATAATATAATTATTCTCTCTGCAATCAATCTTTCTGTCTGTTAGCAGAGAAAATTAGTGTGCAAGGAAAGCCTATATAAGAGAATATGGGCTCTCAGTGACTTTTTCTGTCCTGTAATCACAGTGTATACCAACTTTAATGGTGGTTGTTTAACCAGTGATGCCCTGAAAACAAACAAAACCCAGGTGAGGCAGACATCACCAGATTATAATTCTAACTAGATATTATATGTATACATTCCCTATTTGATACCAAAGTCAGAAGGTCACCACATTTGTCATACATGACATAGTGAAACTAAGTAGACAGTGACAACCATTTCTCGAGTTAAGCATTATTACATGAATCCCAATCCAAGGATTAATGGTATGTTTATTTATTAATATCCCACCATTACTTTTATAAAAGTCAAGGTGGTGAAAACATTTAATATTCCTTCCTCCCATTTTCTTCACAAGAACAAACTACGAAAGTGAATTAGATAGCAGAATGTTATCCAGAAAAGAGTGACAATCCACCACAGATTGCGATTAGCTTAATCCCAAACCTAACCCTAATCATATGTGGATTCAAAGCAAAACAAGTAAAGTGAATAATTAACAGAACACTAGGCTTCAGTGTGTTTAGGAAGCAAATACTGTTTTGTGCATTGTGAAATAAATCAAGCCCTAATAATGCTTCTTATTTTTGTATAATTTTAAAATCAACATTCTGAATCCAGAAAAAGGAGCTCCTAAAATGCAGCTATAACTTGCATCCCGCCCCCATTTTTAAAATCACTCCCTCAAATGGAGGAAGAAATAACTTTTAAAACTAGAGCAGTTCCAGAATGAGTAACATAACCCTAGTTTCAACCATAATCCCAAATGCTTCAAATAAGACCTAGGTAAATTGATATAATTTACACTACACAGATATTAATCCAAGAAACACTAGGATGCCTATAAGAAATTTTCCATGATAATTCCTTTATAAGGTAATGTTCTGATCATCTCAATTCAATTATGTATTAATTAACTGATCAAAACTTACCTATGGAGATATATAATTATATATAGTTATTCTAATTATTCCTTTAGCAGGGATTTTGTTTCTTGATATGTTAAATGTCAGCAGATTTAAATATTTTTCCAAAACACTAGGCATTTTTGTTAAGGAATATTCACAAAATGTGATAATCCCATACCCACTTTTTGGAACTAATGAGGTCTAATCTAGAATGGTTTGTGTTTGTATGTGAGATGGTAATACCATAAATATGCCCCTTAATTTAAATGCACGTTTTCCTGGGAATACATGAACCTAAGAAATTATGACAAATTTTAGGTGGATGATGACAGGTGCAGCAATCAGGGTGATATTCAGTCTGATATATCTTTTCCAGTTTGAATCCAATAGCTGCACACTATTAATTAGAATCCACATATCTTCCAGAACAGCCTTCATTAAATAAAATAGTAATTAAAACTATAATAAGACTTTGTCAAAAAAGATTACAACCAAAATGGTAACATTTACAAGAAAAACAAAGAGGAAACAGAAAACAAATTCTTCAGTAGAATATAGTAGTGAGGCATACAAATCAATTACATTTAATTCAGATAATGCTGATCTTTAGAACTATAATTTGTAACTTTGTTTTCCTGGTTATCAAATTAAGAGAAACATTTCTTCACTTCAGGTACTAGACCAAAGTTAATAGATATTATTTTTATTTTGTAACTGTGATGCTGATTTTAAGTGATGCGCTTTATTTAAAATAGTGATGCTTTGCTGGTTTAAGAATTAGTTTGACTGTCTTTTTTATTAATAAACAGACAAATCCTTCTGTCATTCTTTTCTTTTATGATAAATTACAGTCCAAAGTTTAGAAGACAGAATAATCCAGAATCATGCTCATCTTTATCTAAAAAAATACCCACCTCTTTATCTAAAAATGCTGTGTTTACTTTTGACCACAAGAGAATGTAAGGAAACAGAAAAAGAAAAGTATGTGGAGTTGCTTATTTCTTCAAAAACATTTTTTAAATCTATATATATATAAAA
The DNA here is from genome assembly GCA_004320025.1 of Laticauda laticaudata. Lineage (NCBI taxonomy): Eukaryota > Metazoa > Chordata > Lepidosauria > Squamata > Elapidae > Laticauda > Laticauda laticaudata. Next base: position 28,984 of record BHFT01036652.1, on the reverse strand, counting down.
AAGCTGCTGATTAACCTAATATAAGACATAAAGTATACCAAACTTTCTCCCATCTTTTTGTTCATGGTTTTAGAATTTTGCCTAAAAATATAATTGTGATTCTGTACCCTTGTAATGATTCTAATGGTTGAAGCTCTGATCTGATTTCCTTGTTAAACATTAACACCAACATTTTAACAGCAGCCCTGGCACATAGACCAAAGCAATCAATCGTACATTTAATTATCTACTCTGACCATCTGACTTTATGAAATGGTGACCAGTCTTATGGTGATCAGACTGAAGACCATTCTTAAATTGTTAGGTGATGTTTTTGAAACCCATTAAAAATTGAAATGATTGGTGGTTTTGTAAAATATGGAAAATGTTGTTATGCTATTGGTCATATTTTGGACTGTTTAACAAAATATGAATTAACTTTTTTTTGGTGGTTTTCTGGTGCTAATTAGATTACAGCATGTACTCCAATCCTTCAATCAATCAGAATTACTACATATAGAATTGTTTACTTACATATTAAAATGTTTTGTGGCATTTAAGATGTGCTGTACAAAATGTTCCTTCTTTGTACAGCAATGTAAGTGACTGTATTGGCATTACTATTATATTCTTTTAAGAAGTACTGATGTAGCTTTCCAACGGCCCTTAATTCTTTGGCTCAGGTCAAAATGTGTTGTCTTTCACACGTTCATGATAAAACTTATGCTTCCTTCTCTCTGTCTTTCCACTGTAATGTAAGATATTTGGAAGATACCTAACATGTCTATGATGAATGGCTTAATGGAAAATAAATTATTAATGAATGAATATTTCTTTTTTCTTAAAAACCTTAGGCATATTTCAAATGGCATCAATGCAACAAGAAACAGTTTAAGATGGCTTAAAAAGTAGAAAGAAGTGTAAGAAAAAAACTAACATAATACAAAGGTTTGGCATTTTTACTGAGGCTTTTTACTGTTGGAGAAACAATGCGTTATTTTAAAACTAGATTGTAAGTTGAAATTTTGGAGCTATAAAATCCAGTAGGGTATTCATAATTCTGTGCTGATATGTTTACTTTTGCCATGGGAGTGATTACTTTTATAAGGATTTTGAAACTGAGCTAGTATAAGGGACCTAAAGAGTGTTAATTGCACATTCCTGTGCTACAAACATGAGTTTATAATCCCCATTATATTGCATACTTCCTGCCTTTTGTCAATAAAGCAACTATATATTTTTCAAGTGGTATGTTTTTCACCCTGCTTACTTCAGAGTTGCTGTCAATACTGTCTTGCCTTTGTCCCTCAGCTTGACAGTTTTTCACTTCAGTGCTCTGATGTTTATTGTTCTCAAGTCATTGAACTTATTGCACAAGATTATAGTTAATTTTCTTTTGGGGCAACCAATGGATTTTATTTTTGCAGAAGAAAAATAAATCCATTCTGTCTCAAGGACCTTCAGCAGAGAAATACAGTGTTTTTCATTAAACATTCAAAAGACATTCCACGAAAATGTAGAAAAATTACTTCAAATTTAATCATGCAGGAATAAATTCGAGTGAAGCCAAGCCAACATTGATAGCCTTTTGCTCATTTTTGATCTGTAAAATATGTAACAGTATTGGCCATCAGGAAGATTTTAAAAAAAACAGTAAAAATTTAACAGTAAAAGTATTTTTCATTTCTTCATCAAGAAGAATGTAATATTCATTTAAGTACTTCAGCTTTTCACATGCTGATTCTAAATGTACTAAAATAATTTCACTTCACTTCAGGCATCTATTGGAGAAAAAAAATTTTTTGCCAGGTCTGTCAAGTTTAGCTTAATTGGAGATGTTCTTGTAGGAATAATCTTCCCATATTTTTCAAAGTACTAGTGGACCCAGTAGTATAAGATGTATAATATGCCTAAAGAAATGGACAATTAAAACATAATGGGAGAAAAAATATTCATATATTTGCAATGTTTTATAACTATAATGTTTTTGAAAAAGAAAGTATACTGTATTCTTCAATAATGAGTTCATCACATTAACTAGTGGAAAGCTGCTGCCCCATATTTTTATCTTAAAAAAAGAGATGAGGTCAGCAATGAAAACTAATCACTGCATTTATCTGTAATAAGAGTTGCATACCAGTTGCAGAAGTAAGGATGTTAAAAGGGATTGGTGTTTTAGAATGTATTAATTTGTAGATACCACCACATTTTCACCTGTTTTCAAATTAGATATCAATAAACTAGCAGCTAAATAAAGGTACTATATATATATATATATTGTTCTTATTTTGTCATATGTATTAATATTTTTACCTGAATATTTACATGTTGGTGTTGCTCTAGTAATCTACAGTAGAATGAGTTGCCAACTAGTGTTCAGATTCAAATTTACTTTGAAATGGCTCCATAACTGAATATTCTTAGAAGTCATTGATACCTACATATTAATGTAGTATGCTCAGGTAGGCAATCTATGCCACTATTAAAATTGGTGAATTACAATTTCCAGCCATCTCAGCCAGTATGATCAATGATGAGAGATGCTTGACCTCTACTTCAACAATATCTGCAATGGTACAGGTTGTTTTCCATGGCCAAACAATCCCAGCAAATTCAAAGTGTTAAACTTTAAAATCTTTTAGGACTGGATTTATTACTACATCAATTATTAATTTGCTTCGAGTGGATTTTGAGATAAATCATGAAATCAACTGAGTTGGCAAGAAAATGAGATGTAATATCTTTCTGTGGCCAATCACTGAGGAAACCCCCTTCCCTAAGACATTTCTTTTTTGTGTTAGTTTTTAGACAGTCCTGGATTATTTATACTTGCTCTATATTTTGGGTAGAATGTGGGATTAGTTTAACTTTTACTGCATTTTTGGTTACTTATTTTATAGTATTTTATCAATATGTAATCAACAGTTGTTATAAAGTTTTGGATATTGTAGTTCTAGAATCTTTGACAGTCAGATGGTTGGCATATAAATTTAACAAATAAATAAAATAACATTATTTTAGTGGCTTGTAAGTCATTCTAGAAATACTTCATAATCTTAAAGCAGCATGTATCTGCCTTAAATATTTTTGGTTGTTTGTTTGGTATCATCAAGTCAGACCTGACTCCTGACAATGGGGTAGATAGACCCATACAGTTTGGGGGACATTGCCTTCTTCCTAGAGATGAGAGAAAGCAATCCACACTGAATTCACCAAGCTGGCTTCATACCTAAAGCAGGGCTAGAACTCAAAGCCTCATGCTTTCTAGAGCAATGCCTTTAATCAGTATACTAAACTGACTCGAGCAACCTAAATATCAAAAACTACTTAAAACCTGAACTTTTAATTTAGACTCATATTTGGTAGATTAATTTTCTTTATATAAAAATACCTTTCAATTTCTGGTCTCTTTGTAGATGCTCTTTTTTAAATCTAAAAATTAATTTTTAAATTAAATTAAATAGAAACTGAATTCTTGTCTGACTACAACCAACATTGTTTTAAGCTCTCTAATGCAACATATTGGTCCTTTATTAACTGAATCTATATATCGCTATAGATATAGATTAAGAACCATAATACTACTAGGTGCATTAATGAAATTATATATTTTCCTAATTTTCCCTTATGACAGGTTTTCCCTGAATTACCTTTACTTTAATCAAGGAATTCTTGATCTCCAAGGACCAGGAACTTAGTACTAACAAATTGCTAAACTACATAAGTGAGAGCTTTCTCAAGAACCACAAGAGCTCTTCAATGTGTCAAGCACTACCTTTTTATTCTGCTGCAACAAGATGATAGCAAAAATGTTATGTTGTAACATTTCTCTAATATTTTGATTTATGTTTGATTCTTCACAATTGCATCACTGCTGTTGGATTACTCTTCTGTGGCTCGATCTCATATCACATTGGCAAACAGTGGAACAAGATGGACAGAACAGGAAGTTACAGGATCATCTGATGAGAATAAATCATGAGATAATATAATACAGCTGACCTTCTGAAGATATTGAGGAAATGTGAAAGAAAATGCAGAAAATCAGATCTATATTTGCAGTTGGAACTAAAGAACTACAGAATCTGTCTAAAAATCAAAGTTGTGATCTAACATATATGATAGTACATTATAATATATATAGCTGGACTTACACTGGTTGAATGTTGATGTTTTTGTATGATTGCATCAAGTGTATTAATTTCTTTGGTACATGATATGTCACTTCTCTGCTGTACACTATTTATCTGAGTCTCCTAAAATTCTTTGTGTTTGGATTCTCCTACAGTATTCAATTATATCTTTTTACCAGGATATTTATTACTAATCATCAGGTAAAAATGACTGAAGCAGCACTTGCTGTCAACCTGCTTAAAATGAAAATCGATAGGCAAAATGAAAGAGAAAAGAGAGATCAATAAAGCTTGAGAGATTTTCCAAGGAAAAGATGGTTATTTGTTCATGTGAGAAGATAATAATACAGTAGATTGCATCCAATATCCAGTTCATAAGTTAACTTTGAAAAATATTCTGTGTTGTTAACACTGATAACGAAACTGCTTCCAGGTAAATTTTGCTGTTTTGGGGCATTTATTATAAAGGATTGGCAATAACAGAACATTTTTTAAAACTATAGCTAAGTTAAAATGACTTTCTATAAGACAATTTTTATATCTCTAGTCCATTAAGGCCCGGTCCCACTGCACTTACGGATGCAAAGAGGATGTAAAACGTTTAAAAAAGCTTGCCATCCATTGGGAAACACGATACATCCATTGTGTACTCATTGCATACGTGTTTCATACGCTCTATCCCTCGAGCGTCCGTCCACTGAGATTTCATCCGCCCAAGAAGTTTTGAGCTGCACAAAACTTTGTGAACGGATGAACTTTCCGCCGCGTAACGATGTAACATCCACGACATATACGGGCAACAAACGTGCTATGTCCGTTATCATACCGATAAACGTCCGCTGTATCCTCTCTGCATCCTCATGGCCATCCCCTCAACACACATCCGCTGGCAGCTGAAAACGGAAAGAAGAGAGGGAACAAATGTACACGGGAACGTCTACACAGCGTTAGTAGCACGGAAATAGAAAGGATGTAAGCGTATGCATCTCGTATATAAAGTTATTCAAAATGGACAAAACGTTTGTATCTGGGAATGTATCTCGTATATTTAGGATGTCTGGAGTATGTATAGAGTATGTAGAGAGGACACCTTAGCGGACAACCAAATATTTTTTTATAAAAAGGGGGAGAAAATCATTTGATCTCAGTATGAGTCCAGCGCAGCCGTGGTTACAGACCTCATCACCCTTGGTCTTGGTCTTCAACATCATCAATTGTTCTCCACCATGGATGATGAACACAGTCCATATGAATAGCTGCCCTCATCCATCACCAGAAGCCAAAACCTGTTCAGAACTGTATCAAGTTTTACACAGAAGGAGAGGAAGGAGACGTCCAAGAGCTGTGTGGGTCCGAGGATGGATCGTGAGAAGAATGGAGTTTGGACTGCATGACCAGTTGATGGTGGAGCTGAGGAATAAAGACCCTCGTGCATTCCATTACTTCATGAGGATGCCACCAGCCATGTTTGATGAACTTGTAGAGCATCTGAGACCCAGGTTGACCATGCCTAGCACCAAACTTTCCATCCAAACCTGGACCCTGGACTGAAGGTGCACTGACTCTGGTGCACCTGGCCTCTGGAACCACCATACAGAAACATGCAGCATGCATGGAGGGTGCCACATAACAGCATCAGCAAAGTGACAAAGAAGTGGTACAGGCCATCATTGAAGAATACGGTGGAGGAGCTCCTCAGGTGCCCACCACTGAAAAAGGCTGGAGAAAACCTTGCAGAAGAGTGGTATCAGAAGTGGAACTTTCCCCACACCGTTTGGAGCCATAGATGGGAAGCACGTGGCCTGCAAAGCTCCAGCCAACTCAGGGTCCACTTATTACAACTACAAGGGCTTTCTTCAGTATCATCCTCTTTGCCATGGTTGATATCTGACTCAAGTTTCATGCTAACATCGATTCTTCCAGGCACAGGTCAGCCTCGATGGCCAGGTATACAACGCAAGTGACCTCAAGGATGGGGCTGGGATGCAAACCTCATCATGGGTTTTCCAGGTCCAGACCCCTAACCCAATGACACACAGATGTGTGAGGAGCATTGTGGAAGCTTGCTGCATCCTGCACAATCTCATGCGCACCCACTACTCAGTGTTGCAGACCAGACTTGTTGACCATCCAACAAGGGAATGGGGACATGGAGCCTGGTGAATGGAGGCAAGGACACATAACCTGATAGACACTGTGGATATACAAGGCCCCAACAGAGCTTCACGTGAAGGGAAGAAGCAGCGCAACTCCTGAGACACTGGGTAGACAACTCCCCAGCTGGAGCAGTGGAGTGGGCAAGACAGGATGATAGATGATTAATGGATGCTTCCTTGAGACTGTTTGCATAACACTGATGAGATATCTGCCATGTATGTTGAGTGGTCCTACAATGAATAGGGCATTAATAAAGAGCTTTGTTTATTTTAAAATGTGTTGATCAATGAATAAATTGTTATTGATAATAAAGGTCCATATGTGTGGCAGCTGGGATGGTGGACCATACAGTCCCCACTATGGTTGCACTTGAGGTTATCTATCCCACAGCATATCCTTATATATCCCACCAAGCATGCAAAAGGCTTAACCATTTTTACAAAGTTTTTACCAACACTTTAATTAAGTAAACAAAATGAACCAAGTAAACTTATTAAGTGTCTTCAGCAAAGATAAACTTTATTAAACAAGTAAACAGCTCAGTCACTGAGACTATTCTGAGTCTGTATGTGGCAGCATGTCTTTCCCCTGTATGCTGACTGCGTGCTTGCTTCATCCTTTTATATCCATGGAGCGGACGCAATTCATACCCCACACATGCGCAGTGAACACTTTGCATCCGATATGTATCGCGCGGGCATCCTTCCTTTGTTTCCTATAGGCGTATGTGATGCATCCGCTTCATCCGCTATGCATCCGCCCTTCCGCTATGCATCCACTTTGAAAATTATCCTAGGTCGGAACCCCTTTGGAGGTGTCATCTGCTTCCATCCACTTTCATCCACTAGGCTTCCGATGAACATCCGTTTAACATTCCCGCTACATACTACCCATGTCCATTCTTTTCTGTTCTGTTTATGCAAATTTTTGCCAATTTTGGGAGCGGATGAAAACGGATGGAGCCACACCTGAAATTTTGTTCGTCCGCTGTGTCCTTTATGCATACGTTTTGCGTCCATCAGCCAGTGGGACCAGGCCTTTACCATCTGCTAGATTTTATATTTGAGAAAGTGTTTTCCCCTCTAATTTATATATACCTATACAAATTATGGATTGGGCAAACAATGTACCATCAACAAAAGGAGAAGAATTTAAGCACATACATTATTTAAAATTATTCCAATAAGATGATTCAGATCATAAGGACCCTTAGTATTTTTACTTGATTATTGAGTTACCATTGGATTTCTAATTAGGTAGTATGGTAACACTTATCCCTGATAATAAATACATATTTATGAAATAACATTTATAATATTTTTGGAAAGTTGTGGGGAAATAAAAAGTAAAAAAAAAAAATACAAATACAAATAAATACAGTGTTCCTCCCCCAATAGGAAGTCCCAGCATGTTTTTTAGGCATAAAATCAAAATAAGCCCCTCCCTCCAAATTAAGGCCTATATTAAACATGCAAAATGGGGGGGAATGGCAGGGGGGCTTGATGTTAGGAAGTACTTTTGTTGCATACCCGGATATGGTGCTGCCCGCGTTGACTTCGGCATTGGTGGGGCACTTCGTATCAGGAGACTTTCCACCACCGTTGCTTTCCCTTCTCCCTGTGCTGCCATGGCATTTAGACCAATGCCATGGTGTTTGGCGCAGCCGTGCAGCATTTGGCACAGACATGCAGCATTTGGTGTAGCCATGCGCGGCCAGCCAGGGCTCTCTCTGCAACCGGAGCCCAGCAGAGACACTCAGCTTCAGGAGCTCCTGTCACCGCCTTCCCTTTGCCTGTGAAGGCAAAGTCAATTCTTTTAAAAACAATGCCCTACTACTGGTACAACAAAGCCTCCCCTGCCGGAGAGGGCAGCCCAACCCCATGTGGGGAGGCAAATCTCCCAGGGCTGCATCTCAGGATCAGCCCACCCCAGGAGAAGCGCCCAGATGCCATCCCTGCCTGGCAACAGGCAGAGCACGAAGAGCTTTGCCTGGGGTTCCCAACGCAGTTGACAGGTGGTCCCTCCTGCCCAGTAGCGGAGCTCTCACCAAGGCAGCAAGCGCTTCCTCAACAGGCCTTCTGCTCATCCTGGCAGAGCTGGGAAAGCGAGCTGCAGGTGTGCACCTGCCAAGTGAAAGAGCCGGACCAACCCGAGCTTGGTTTCCTTCCCAAGTCCCTCCAGCCTGAACCCAAAGGGGCCACTAGGAGAGGCTGCCCGAGGCAGTGATAGCACCTACCCATCCATGGACAGGGAGGTGAGGTGACGGCAGTGCTGCTTCCCTGGCCGGCAGGTCCAGCAGAGAGAGCCCTAAGCCACCCATCCTTTCCACCCCTCACCCAGCCTCTCCCCATCCCCACACATCTCCAAATGCACCAGCAGCTCCAAACGCTGTAGCGGCATGGGCATCGGGCAGAGGCGTTCACTTGTCGGGGCTCAGCTTGGAGGAGGACGCAGTGCAGGTGTCCACGGTTGGGTGGGCATTATCACTGCCTTGGGTGGCCTCTCCTAGTGGCCTCTTTGGGTTCGGACTAGAGGGACTTGGGAAGGAAGCCAAGCTGGGGTCGGCCCGTCTCTTTAACTTGGCAGGCAGGCGCACACCGCGGCTTGCTTTCCTGGCTCTGCCCAGCCTGCACGGCTCTGGCGCGGCCCTGGTGGGATGAGCGGAGGGCCCAGCAGGGAGGTGCTCTCTGCCTTGAAGAGAGCTCTGCCTCCAGGCAGGAGGGCCCACCTGTCAGCTGCGCTGGGTGCCCCAGGCAATGTTCTGCACACTCTGCCCAGCGCCAGGCAGAGTTGGTGGCTGGGCGCTTCTCCCGGGGTGGGCCAATCCTGCACTGCGGCCCCAGGAGATTTTCCTCCCCATGTGGGTTGGGCTGCCCTCTTGGGCAGGGGAGGTTTTGTTGTACCGGTAGGGCATCATTTTTAAAAGAATTGGCTTTGCCTTCAAATGTGGAAGGAAGGCAGCAACAGGAGCACCTGAAGCCAAGTGTCTTCGCTGGGCTCCAGTTGCAGGGAGGAGCCCTGGCTGGCTGCGCGTGGCTATGCCAAATGCCACAATGTTGCTCTAAACGCCACGGTAGTCTGGGGAGAAGGGAAAGCAACAGTGGCAGAAGGTCTCCCGATACTAAATGCCCCACCAATGCCAAGGCCAACATCCAAACCATGGCCACCTGCCCGCCTGAGGATGCAAAGGGGGGGGGGAATTAAGTTACCCCCGAAAAGATGGCCTAGCTGTTTTTTCAGGGGTCAAAATAAAATAAGGCCCGGCTTTATTTTGTGAGAAACATGGTACAAATATAACATAGAGATCAATCCAACTTATTATGGATCTGCTGAAGCTTTGAGGTTAAACAAAGAAGTTTTTCAACATTGTTGGGGAAAAAATTCCTTATAAGCAAAAGTTAACATTGAAACTCTGTTGGGGAATTACCAATAGAAGAAAAATATATAGCAATTTTCACAGTCTTTGGTGATCTCTGAAGAATCAAACAACCAACAGGAGGACTCTATTGACTGAGAATTGCTAATAGAAGGGAAATAGGATGTTGACACATATATTATGAAACCTGAAAGATAAAAACACCTGCACTATTTATTCTACTTTTTATGTGCCACAGAGGTGAAGGTGATGATAGGTGGGTTTGCAATATCTACCTGGAACAGTTCTGAAGTAATGACATTAAAGCAAACCTTGGCAACGTAGCAAACATTGGTAAAGCCCAATGACTTGAATTGGTCAAGGGGAAATAAGGGGAGACATGCTTCTGTGATTGTTTTGGTAAACTACAAAAACTGCATAATCAATTCAAATTACATTATAGCTAAGTTTAGAATAAATGGACTGGACAGTTTCTGGGAATTGGGTGATGATCAAATTGAATAATACATACATAAAAATTAAAATATCACTGATAACAGAATAGAGAAGCCCAGGGAAGTGATCAGTATGCTTAAAGTGGTAATTAAATATCACTAAAACTCTTGTTTCTACTCAGGTCAGTTGCTTGTAGTCTAAAAAGTATGTGTGACATACATTTGTGAGCACAAAATAAGGAACTTTACCTGAACAGATTCTAGAAAACATAAATTAGAAATTTTTTTTAAAAAAATAATCAATCCAGATGATATGTAAATGGTTTTTTTTTCATCTTTTGCAACTTTCCAGAAACATTTTATCCATCAGAAGTTGATCTGTTTTTCCTCTTATTTTATTTCTGTTCTGTTGGAAGGGTTTATTTTCTTTTAAATGTTGTCTGCTATTATGCCTGTGAGTAATTTAAACATTGAAGACATGCATGCTACCAGCCTATGGGTTCCTAGTATTGTACCTTTCACTGTATTTTTTTAAATGAGATCTATTTGACCAGTTAATAACCAGTTGGTGATGTTTCTTTCAATATACTTCACACAATAATTCATGAAGTTGTTTGGCTATCATTAGATATAAGCTACTCAGATATGTGAGCCAAAAGCCATGCAAATTAATAATTTACAGAAAATGATCAATTTTAAATCTGTTTCACTCAACTTTTTAGCCTCTTCCATTTGATTTTTTAAAAATTAAACTCAGCTTTCTCAGTCTTCAATTATTTTTATCCATCCAGCATCTTTATCTTAGCTTTTTTGAATTTCCATAGATATTTCCAAAATTATATTGTTTCTTTTTTATTTTGTTTTCCATTTTCAGTATTTATTATGCCATTTATTCTTTGGTAGAATTGTCTTTGTTCTGATTGAAATAGTTGATTTTGCTTAAATTATGATTTATGCTTCATACCATTCAATTTTCACAGTTATTGCTGTTATTTGTTGCTTTATGATTATTAAATATTCTTCATATTTTTTGGTGCTAAGGCAATTTTTTTATGAAGCTGTCTTGCTAGTTAAAGTGTTCTGCTTTGCCTCTTTCACGTTCTTTAAATTACTCATATCAGGTCTTAATTTCTTCATCTGACCTGCAGTCTGATGTTCCACTTTGAGATTGAAGATGATTTGTTTTTGTTTTTCTAATCTTAATACCCAGTTCTTGTATAACTGCGGTACTGCTGGCAAACTAATTGGTCTGTTTGATAGATGTTATTTTAATCCTTGGAAGCTTTTATTCACATCCTTTATTACAAGTGACAGAACTTTTGGAGGGTACTATTTTCAAACCTGGCAGTCAAGGTCTTCCCACTGCTAATTCTCCATATGTCATTATCTTCTCTTTAAAATTTTCTTGCTTCTAAATTGGCTGAGGATGTGGGAGTTCATAGGTTGCTTCAGTGCTGGCCTGTAATGATTCTGTTCTTATTACTTCTTCAAAGTTTTCATGCATATAGTTCATTTTAATTTTAATTCCTTTATATTTGCAACTATTGTTATCTGAATTTCTTCTCATACCCTACTAGTGTTTTGTTTTGTTCTATTTCACATTTCACCTTTTTTTTCCTGAATCTTCTAGTTCTGCTTCCCTGAAAATTTTATTTCTGGTAATGAATATATTTTCAACTGCTTATCATTATTCGATAATATTTGAGTCAGGATAAACTCTTCCAATGTTCAAACATTTATTTTAAATAGTGCTGTTTTATTGGTTCCAATGTATAAGAGAAGGTCATAATGGTACGATTTTTCAAACAGAGTACATTTTTGTTTTCTCTATGGTTTTTATTCTTCCATAGCTCCTGAATTATATTGCCCAGAAATTTTAACATCTGATGTGGTCCTTGTTGATCTGGACTATGGCTGATCAAAGATAGGGTTCTTTTTTTGCCACCATATTACATTTGCAACAATAGTTGCAAACACAAAAGAAGCAAAACTGATTTGAACTACACATGTGCTAATTTAGAAGAAGTAATAAGAACATAACCAATACATGCCAGCAGAGAAGCAAGCTATTCAGTCCCTCCTCCCCCAACTAAACAACAAGAAGAAATTAAAGATCAGATATATCCTGTATATATTTCAGACTTATCAGAGCATCACAAGCAATTCCACTATGGCAGTGGGTATACATGGAGGTGTTGTTATTATCAATATTTTGATAATTAACTGTCAGAAGAATATAATGCCATTGTTGGACTAAAATAACAGTAATAGTACCTTTAGACCAATACTTGAAAGACAGTGAATGACAGCATTAACCTCATAAATAAGGATTACGAGATATCTGTTGCTCAGCCAAAATATGTATAAACTTCAGTCTTTGAATAAGAGAGTTAATATAAGTATTAAAAAGTGGCTGGGTGCTGAAACATATTGTATTGGCATAGTATTGTAGACAAGGAGCAGAAAATGTTTGTCAGTTGATGTGCTACTCAATTTAGACCACTGCAAATTGAGAGAAAGAGTGAGATGCTCCTTTAAAATCAAGTAAAGTGATTTTAACCTTTCTACGTCTAACAGTATTTTGCAGCTACATTAACTTACCTCTCTCATGATTCTATTCCCTGCATTTAAATTTAGATTAAGTTTAATCTTTCTCACCAACTTTTGCATCAGCATTATAGAAAAAAATGTAATGGTATTTTGGAGTGTTGGTCTAGTTGAATAAACGGTTTGTTCCTTAAAAAAGAAATATTAGTTTAGACTATGGTGACTGGAGAGATGTTCCATGAATTTTGCTTGATAGGTAGTAAGCAAATAATGCAAATAATTAGTTAGCACAGCAATTGGTGTTATTGGCAAAGAAATAAGTGATTGCATAGACAGACAATTCTTTAAACATGCCTAACATCTATTAGTGTCTCAAAATAAAGACAACTGGGAGTAGAGTAGGACCTCTATGAGACAAGTAACATTGTTTAAAAATGTAATCTTGGAGATTTAGAAGTATAATAGACTCTGAAAGAAAAATGGAAACCTACAAATTTTAGTAATGAGGCATTAAGATTTCTGCTTATTAACAAAAAAATAATGTACTAGAAATTCTATATGATATATTACATGATAACACATAGGTATATCCTTCTGGATTAACTATATGTAAACATTTCAGTGAAAGTTGCCTCAGATTCTTCTCTCTCCGGGATGTAATTGTAATAAGCATGCATATACAGCAGGGGTATCAAACTTAAAGCCTGCGGGCTGGATCCAGCCAAGGGGGTGCTTTGATCTGGCCTGTGGACCACCCTGGAAACAGCAGACCAGCTCACAGAGGGACATGTGCAAAGCAAACTAAAAACAAAACAATAGGAGGAATGTTTCTCCTTTTGCATTTGAGCATCCAAGAAGAGACATCCAGGAAGGAGAAAGGGAAAGAAGAAAGATAGGAAAAAGAAGGGAAGATGGGAAGAGAGCAAGGAAGGGGGAAAAAAGGAAAGAGGGGAAAGAAGAAAGAAGGAAGAAGGAAGGAAAGAAGGAAAGAAGGAAGGAGATTATAATGAGAAGGAGGGAGGGTTTGAGGGAAGTCCTGCCTTAGCACTTGGCCACCACAGATGCCTCCAAAACAAGTGACATCAAACTGGCCATGCCCACCCTGGGCCTCCTGAGGTCAAACACAACCCTAATCTACCCTCAGTGAAATAAAGTTTGACACCCCTGATATACAGCTATAATCAAAAACATATCACATACAGTTAATGAAAGAATAAATAGCATATATGTAATCAATTTCGGTTAGAAGGATAAATTTGAAAACAAAAAACAAGCAAGCAAGCCATTCAATCTTGCAAGCAAATACGTATTATGTAAATGTTAATAGTTTGAAGTATAATTACTTAAGACATTTTGATCCTTGGTTGTTCTTCTCAAAAGCAGATTGTGCAGTGTTTTCTTTCAGAGTCCATTTACAACATGGGTTTCAAACTCAATCTCATCACGTGGTGTCATGCAATTTTTTTCACTGTTTTTACCTTTGTGGAGCCAGGGTGGCATGGTCTATGCATGATGCATCCAGCCTGCAGGCCACCAGTTTGACATCCCTGATTTACAGTCTCCCAGATCAAAGTGGTTACTCTCCCCTAGCTTCTCAAACCACCAAAATGATTATGATTGAAAACAAACAGTAAAGGGCAGGACTGTCCATTTCCTGAGAGTTTATTGGTTAAAAAGAGACTCAGATAATATGTAAGAAGTTCCTTTAGGCACATTAAAGACTCTGCCTGCAAGGTGTCAAAACCAGACTATCTAAGCAACTTTATTGGTTGCTCTATTTGCCTTTCTAAATCCTAAAATGAAGACAGTGAGGATATTGAATGAGATTACTTCCCAGAGGGCTTTCCTCTTTACCCATCCTGAAGTGGGGACAAGATTACTGGGGAACTCCAAGAGGTGAAACAGAGTGAGCAACATATAGAGCACCTACAGTGGAAAATAAGAAATGACTATGAATGAATATGGGCACATTCTCATGTTCAGGTTTATACTATAGCAAGAAGATCAGTGAAGTTATCCATACTTCTCTGCCTCAAATGCATTGTTAGAATGTCATTTGGCAGATCTGTTTATGGAGATCTGTTCCCTGTTGTGAATGAATAAAGCTCAGGTTACTATGGCATATTTTTGGACATTTTGTTCATAAAAATCTCAAATATTCAGACTAAATAAGATTCCACTAGAACAGATTTCAATCAGATGACTTTGTGAATATATCAGTATAGGTGATGAATATAAACATTACACTTTGTGATGGGAAACCCACCATTTCTCTGGAGAATTGTTTCCGTTTCATACTTCTGTTACTGTTAGGAAGCCTTATTTAGAGCATTAAGTTCATATTTACCTTCCTGTACTGAAAATCAAGCATTCTGTTTCAATTTCTTTGTAATGATAGAACTTGAACCTCGATGCCTGTGATGGTGCTACAGGTGGCATGCAGAGCCATTTGTGCTGGCACACGAGCTGCAGGCAAATTTACCTTACTGGGCATGCGTGCATGCGTCACAGCTGATTTTTGGCCAGTTTGAGGCCTTTTTCGGCCTCCTAAAGGCTTGAGGAAGGCTTCTGCAGACTCTGCAAGCTGAAAACTAGCCCTGTTTTGTCACTTCCTGTTTTTCTGAAAATACTAGAAGTGATGAAATGGGCCTAGTTTTTGGCCTGCAAAGCCTGCAGAAGCCTTCCTCAAGCCTCTGGGAGGCTGAAAAAGGCCTCAAATTGGCCGAAAATCAGCCCTGAGATGCAGTGCAGGTAAGAGGGTGGGGGGTGGATGGGGATTGCATGCGCATGTGTAGGGACCATGGGGGGTGCACATTGCCTTCTGGGTGCTGGCAAATGAGTGCGAGCATGCAAACATGCGCACAATTTTTGGCAAAGGAGCCCAAAAAGATTAGCTACCACTGTTTTATGCAATGTCCTTACAAATATCTCAGAATGCCATTATAATTTATCTTCATTCCTCTCTAAACATTTCTAATATCTTTCATCTCTCCTTCTAGGTTATAATTTATTGTCCTCTGATTTTCATCAGTGACTCTCTATGAATATACTTTTTAAACTCCAAGAACTGGGCAAAACACTTCTGGGACTTTGACAACATGAAATAGAAGGCGTCTTATGATTTAAAAACTATGTTTCTGTTCATATAACCTAAAAATCATTTCCCCATTTTTGCAATTATTTTGCACAAATAACTTACATTTTCAATCAAAAAAATTCTTCACAAATATTATTACTAATTGGTAAAATTATGGAGTTGAACATGTCAAGCCAAATACTTGCTCCTTGAAAAAACACAGGGCAAAGCATTAACTGTTGACAAACAGCTTTTTCAAGTTTTATTTATCTGGATTTTTTTCTTCTGAACTTATATACCGCTTTACAGTACTTTACAGCCCTCTCTAAGTGTTTTACAGATTTAGCATATTGCCCCCAACAATTTGGGTCCTCATTTTACCTACCTTGGAAGGATGGAAGGCTGAGTCAACCTTGAGCCTGGTGAGATTTGACCTGCCAAATTGCAGTCAGCAGAAGTAGTTTGCAGTACTGCACTCTAACCACTGTGCCAGCGAGGCTCATAGTGAAATGCCTATGTTTTTCCTACAATAAAGTATTTTTTATTTGGTTAAATTTATTTGCTACCCATCTCCCTTTCCAAAACAACTCTGTAGTGTTATATATTTAAAGACTTCTTTATAATTAGAGCAACTCTGATACATAGCAGTATAAAAGAATTTCAATAATGCTACTTCTGGGACAATATTAGAGTTTTGCTTTAATTCATTGTGAGATAATAAATAGTGCTTGCTTAGAAGGAGATATTTCTCTCTTTTTATCTATCTCATTTTTGTCTGTATAATTATATAGCTACTAAGTATGCTAAACACTATTTTACAACTAACAGTTTTTTACAACTAATTTATATATTAATACTTAATAATATATATGTGAGCAATTTATCCTTCAAAATATCATTGACATCTTTGTTTAGTTTTTGTTAGAATTAATAAATTAGATTATTAACCTGAAATATATTCTGAATTCAATATAGAGTGGTTTTTGCTATATTATTTTTGCCACATAGATGCCATTGGGGAGAAAAGGGTAACATTCTTGACTGTTTTATTAAAAACCTATGCTGAGAACAATCTAACCTTCTCTTTGTTGATATATCAACTGAAACAACAATTTTTAAAATGTAAGAGATTTATTTTCCTTTCATCAAGCATTTTCTACATACAGAACACTCACATATGTAGGATAGATCAGAAAAATGTAGAAGAGATGAACTAGTAAATCATAGAATAACAGGCTGTTCACAGAGTCTTTTATTTTGTAGTAATTACCGTTATTATCACAATGGGGAAAATTGCTAAAAAGATTCAGAAATGAGAAATTGAAAATCATTTTTGTTGTTCAGTTAAGTCTATCTGCCAGTTTCCTTAATCTAAAGAGAAGTCTACTGTTTCATCGCCCAGGATACCAACAACAGACAAGAAAATAGAAATTTCTGATTTCTAACTATTAGAGTAAAATACAGTATTTGATTGTACTGAATAAAGTTTAAGTTTAATAATTTTAGGTACAGAAATCCAGTTTTTAAAATGATAATAATAGTCAATCCCCTATGTATTCCTTGAAAATCTGAAGGAGAAAAACATTAATGAGCAAGATTATTTTCTCCTTTTGTAATGGTTACAATAATTCTAAATTTTAGAACCTTAATTGTTTCTATATAGACGTACAAACAAGATCCCTAAGTAAGTGGCAGTTTATAAACTAAAATAACCCAAATACCTTGAAATAGAAAGCTAATGGCAGTAATTGTTAAAAAATCACTTTTATCAACAGTACTGACAAAAGGTGTATATGATAGACATTTTACATGTAACAGTGATACTATCTAGCAAGATGATGAAAATTTATTTCAGTGTACTGTACTTTTAGAAAGAAACTTGAAACATATAATATTATATACAACGAGGAGTAAGAAAGATTGAACTTGTTGTGATTTACTTTTCAGTAGACATAGTACCATAGTACCATTTTTAAAGACTGGAGTTCTTTTCTTATTTAGGAATTATCTTAAATTCAGTGGAACTTACTTCTGAACAGACATATATTACTGTGTAAAGTGTATTATTAAGTAGATTGTTTTAAAATTAAGACATTTATTTTTTTTGCCAATTTAAATAACCCTTAGTATTGATTTTAAAAGAAACATTTTCTCCTAAGCAGCTAGATATTATGTTTCTATTCAATAAAACTAAACTACACCATGTTGATGTAACTGTTTTGTAGGCGGAAAAGTAAGAATTATAATATGAAGTTAACAAAATTTTAACCTTAAATTGTAATAAAAATAACCATATCTTCAAGCTGTAATAATAAAAACGATAGCACAAAATGTTGCAAATATACTTTTTCCTTTGACTTAAAACCATGCCTTAAAATCTGTGGACATGAAAATTTTTGAGATATTAAAAACTTTTCACAAGATAATGAGAACTCATAACGACAAGAATACAACTACATGTTTTGTAGGCTTCACTTTCCTCATGAGACATTTCTGTTCAAGGCACAAAAATATCAAATAGTGGTCAGGACGGGACATAGTGTTTTGATGCAAAAACCTAACTATGCACATTGTGAGCAATATTAGAAATTCAATGAATCTGATTAACTGTTGTTGTTGCTGCTACTGCTGTTATGTGGCATCATTTTGACATTTATCCTATGTATTTATCTTAATACAGCATTGTCACAAATTGGCCACTTTTCCCTATAGAGATTACCAACAGTACATATTTCTCACAGTTTCAGCATCTTTTATTTCACCAAAATTCCATTTTAGTCAACCACACAACATGTACAGAAGGGTCTAACATCTTTAATATAAAATAATGACAATTTGGAGAATGAAGATAAGTGCAGTGTACTGTAAAACTATATCCACTTGGGTGTTATGTAATATGGTTCTTTATGTTTCTCCAACCCAAATTACTGTGTTTCCTCTCTTAACTTCAGTGATTTCACAATTAAGCTTATTTAATCGTCCATCTAGAATAAACAAGGATTCCTTGGAAGGTGTCATCAGGTACTGACCAAAGAGCCCACTGCCCTCAATTAATCGGTTCTTATTGTTCCAAGGCCATTCATCTGGTTTAAGAGGTTCCTTAAGATTCTTCACCATCTTCACTTTCCCAGAAGATAGTTCTACAAAAAGAACATCAGTCTGTGTACTAGAGCTACCAAAGACATTATATTGATGGGCTTCAGTAAATGATGGTTGGAAAGCCACATCAGATATGTGAAAGTTTGTGTGAATGTCAAAGGCATCTTGTATTTCTCCTCTTAGTGTAATTGTCTGGACCCTCATTAGACCTTTCACATCATCAGTGCTGACTATGTAGTGACCATCTGGAGAAATATATGGAGATCCTGTTACATCACCATTATATCCAATAACTGAGTCAGTAACACTATCTACTATTATCTGTGGTGGAATGGCTCCAGTAGTGTCAGGCTTACAGTTGACAAAATAATATCCTCCAAGATGTGTGTATGCCAGAGTCTTTGGAACACAGTTGTAATCCTTTAAACTAATTGTCTTGATGTATGACATTGTTTCAAGATCAATTTTCTGGAGTATAGGCTCATCCTTGTGAAGAATAAATCCAAACCTAGATGAAACAGAAAACATTTTTTATAAAGTTATAAGTTTTATAAAGTTTTTTTTATAAAGTTATAGCAATTTAAACATTTGTACAGAAAACATGTGTCTATATATAATTTAAAGATGCATGATTTTTGTTTGTTCAGACCATGCAGCAAATGAATGGTATTTGGATATATGAAATCAAAAAGTTTAGAAAAAAAAATCTCCTGTCTGCAATATTTTATACATGTAATGATCAAATTATACCAGCAAGTTATTCTTCAGGATTGTAGACTTTAAGAAATACACTTAGAGCAATTTGGGTGTACTGGTTAAGGTTCTTGCCTGAAACCATTCTATGCCTCCTTTAAATATGAAAGCCAGTTGGGTGACTTTGGATCACTAGCTTTCTCTTACCCTACCGTACCTGACACCATAGTTGTGATGATGAAAAAGACAGGAGTTTGGAATATTAGGTATGTCCATGCACTGAGAGGAATCGGTGGATGATAGATAAACAGTTGATAATTCCACCTAAATATTACCAATTAATAAAACAAATTGTAGCTTTTTTGCAATAAAAGTTTAATTCAAGGAGAATAAAGTATATTCTTGAAAGTATACTCTCAATGTTAATTCAGGAATATGTTTACCATATAATTAGAGTGAAATGGTACAGTGTTTTTAAGGCATATATTTCCAATGAGATTCGGTATAATTTAAACAAAACAACTTGCATAAGTTAGGAGAAATAAACAACCACAATGACTAATTTCCCGCTTTTCTCATGAGCAGGAAATGATAGTAATTATTATTATTTATATATTTATTCAATCTATATTTAAATTCAAGGAAGTTAAATTCCATAAATATTTAGGATTATGTCTTCTGTTAATGCATGATGCCTTATGTTCCAAAAGTATTTTTATACTTAAAAACGATTGATCCTGGAAATTTATGCAGTAAAGCATAGCATAATAAAGCATAGTATAGCAAGTAAGATGTTAGTAAGAGAAAATGTATAATATACCTGACAGTTAATATAAGATTTATAGAAAATGTCAAATGAGAATTGCATGGATGTAGCTAAAATATATAATCAAACAATCAAAGTGACAAAATTAGCAAATCATACTTGTTTGTCTCTAATATACAGAAGATAAATTGGACATCAGGTACATTTGTAGCCAGAGATTAAATCTGATAATTCCTCTTAGAGAAAAAAAATGGAAGATCAGATTTCCTAAAATTGCTCATAATTAAGTAAATTGTAATGAAGCTCTTTTGAATTCAAAAGAGTGTCCTTTTGTTCTAAGACTCAAGTCCACTGACATTTAAGGTTTTGATTTATGTCTTGGTTCTTTTATCTTTTTCCTGTTTTCCTTTGTGTTTGAGTGATCTCAATACAAGTAATTTAACAACTAATAATTATTTAAAACAAATGATTATACATGCATAATTATTTTATTTAGATACAACACAAATTTTATTTTTATTGCCCTTTTTTATGACTGTTCACATTTTTAATTCTAGCCCTTTGATCCTCCAGATTGAATTTCTTTCTATTCATTCCTTGTACATTTAATACATCTTATAAATAGTGTCAATATTTTATAACAAAAAATAAAGACATGATGAAACTTGGATGTTACACTGGAAAAGACTGTAAGCCCAGATAGGGCTAGATATGTTTTGAATGCTTGATTTTTATGTTATTTATTTGTATTTTTTGCCCTATGAAATTCTGATAATAGAAATATACAGGGTATTATTGAAGGTTAGAAGAGAAAGATAATAAAGATCAGCTTTCGTAAAATGATGCTTCCAGTTACATGTGATTATAAATGTGATACAAATGTAACATTTTTGGATTTTTTCTGTTCCACAATAGATCATATGTGATTAATACCCATTTATTGCATTATTCAAGAAGGTTTGAGTATGTTAATACCAAGCACTCCTTTCTTTACATCCAACGCATTTCAAGGCAATGTAACCCATTAAACACAAATAATCACAGTTAATTATTTATCTTGTTATTTTCTTAGGAAAATATGCTTTAAAAATATGAATTGAGACCAGTGATATTTGAATGACGACTGGAATAATTTTATTATTAAGGCTAAAATTGCAAAATTATTAATTTTGTGGATGCAGTGAAATTTAGCATTTTCTTTTCTCTCAGTTTTAAGCCTTTAATGTAGTGCTTTTTTCTTTCATAGAAAATTGCCAAGAGTTAATGCATTATTAAAAAAAATATTTTAAACTGAAATTTTTCTCAAAAATAGAATTTTGGGAATTAATAAATAAATAAGGCAATGATGATTTTCTGGAACCATTAATGTATACTTTCCAACCCAGTAATGCTTAACATAACGATGTACTATATTGGAAACCAGCAAAACAGAACTGTAGTTTAACTTTTTCAGAAAATGACCTTTTAATATTTGAGTTAGGACATTTGTGAGCCAATGTTTTCATTGCTGTCTGGCATTTGAGAACCTTGTAAAATATTATTGATTTGTACTGCTTCTTAGAAACTTATCTATAACCCATAGGGTGAACATAAGTTAAACTCTTCATGGATCATCTTAAACATTTCAGTCTGTGATTGAATTGGCAAAGATTTCATTGTTCATCATGGTTAACAGTCTTCTGTTGCAGTTACAGCAAGTGTTACTTAAATGATTATTTTTAAGAAGTCTGTTCATGTTTTGGCTGGAATTGTAATTGAATTGTAATTTTCAGAACCATTAATCTGAAACTTTTCATAGAAGTTTAATTTTCAAAGTTTGCACAAATGTTTTTAATACTTATAATTATGTCATGAAATTATCTGTGATGCCTAATTCTGATTGATAATTCAGTCTCTAGTAAAACCACAAATGATTTAACAGAGTATCTATACTTTTTGCTGGTGATTTATTATAAATAATAAACCACCAGCAAAATAGCCATATTTAAATAGCATTATAAACAGCATATTTAATACAAAACTCTATTTCATGCAACTATCTATCAGTGGCCATCCAAATTTATTACTCCATGACTAAAATTATGAGACTTCTAATTTTCATGTCTTCTCCATATAATCATTTCA
Organism: Laticauda laticaudata; assembly: GCA_004320025.1. Taxonomy (NCBI): domain Eukaryota; kingdom Metazoa; phylum Chordata; class Lepidosauria; order Squamata; family Elapidae; genus Laticauda; species Laticauda laticaudata. The sequence continues at coordinate 6,600 of BHFT01036652.1, read as the reverse complement.
TTCACAAAGCTTTTCATGGAAATCACAAAATTATTTTTGACCATATTTTTCATGTGAAATAAATATGTGGATTCAACTCAAAATATATTGTACTAAGGTAAACAGGTGAAAATGGTTTAGGCAATTAAATACATCAAAATGTACCAAAAATGGCAAATGGCATTTTTTTGGGGTTCACTACTGCTTGTTGAACTGCAAAAGCAACACTTTTTCAAAAAGTAATCTAAGTATACAGTGTTTGTCTAAAAGATAGATTATGAACTTGCACTTAACAGCATTTAATGTAATACTTGACAATCTATATGTTGTGATTCTCATCCTTAGAAACAAAGTTTCCAAAAATATTGAATTAACCCTGTTTCGGCTGGAAGTTTTCCTAGCAGAAACTAAAAATCAAGGCTAGGCTTGATTCTGAGACACAAACCGGGTGGAAAAAAACATGATTCAAATATTGTTGTTTTACTGATATACATAAAGGGAAGGATCTATCTAAAGAGAAGTATCAGCAAAAGTAGTGAGGAAAATATACTGTATAAATTTCAGGATAACATAGGAAAGAAAGAAATGGAAAGTAAATTGTTCAATTCTGCTGACAAGCCAAATCTGTAAAGCAAGGCTTCATCTGATAAGGTAGCAGAATTCAGAAAATGAAGACTCTATGTCTATGCACTTATACAGCTTCTACATTGTAACAAAAGGATACTACCTCACTCATTCATCTAATATCTAGCCCAGGACAAATTAATTGAGTTTTAATAAGACATTAACACCTTTATCTAGCATGCTTATCATAGCTGGGGATTCAGGGTATGATGAAGTTCTCCAGCTAAACTTGTTAAAATGTCAGCATTAGGAGACATGAACCCAAGAATCACCTGTGGCTGATCAAACATAGGGACAATCTGAACAGGTGTAACAATCAGAGGATGATGTAAGGATTCCAAGCCCTAATAGCCCTACTCTCTGCAAGTAGAGCAGAGAGCAGAACAGTGACAGTCACTGTGGTCTTTGCCAAATAGAGGGAGAAGCCTTCATAACTGAAGGCAGCTGGTTGCAGCCTGATTAAGAGGCAGTACAGATCAATGCTCCTTTGATGTCAGATCTCCATCATCATACCTTGTGGATTCTGCTTATGAAACTCTGACTACTGAATTGGCTGACAAACAGGATTGGGATTCAAATATTTTAACAACCAGTTCTGTGGGTGGGGCTTAGTTGATGGGCATGGTGTGGTGGTCATGTTATTGGCTGGGCATGGCCAATTCAACATCAGTCACATCAAGGCACGCATCTCCTCACCTGGCCTCTCATGACTGTGGGATGCTGCAACAGTTGTAAGTGTGAAAAATGGTCATAAGTCACTTTTTTCAGTGCCATTGTAACTTTGAATGGTCACTCCACACAANCCTGCCTTCCTTACAGGATTAGGCCAATAATTTCTTATAACAACTGGTTCTCTGAACTGCTTAGAATGTTAACAACCAGTTCTAGCGAATTGGTGCGAATTGATAGAAACCCACCCCTGCTGACAAACCTGACCTGACTCTTTGAACTTTGGACTGATTTTGCCTAAGGTGAAACCACTGAAGCAACCTTTCTTTTCCAGAAGCATTTACATTCTTTCCCTTATGTGCCATTATCTCTTTAGTAAACTGCTAATCTCCAAGGCAACTGTATTTCAGGAAGTAGTTCTCTTGAAGCAGGACAATATCTGAAAATCTTTTGTTCCACTCATTTTTCCTTAGAGTGTTCTGGGTTACTCTCAGCACGATTGCCAGATGGAAATCTGAGAACACAAGAAGCATGAAGCAGAATATATATTTAATTATTTCCATAAATAATATTATAGCTAATATTGATTGTGGTCTAGGCTTTCTTAATAGGTATCAGTAGGATAGTACTGAGCTTGCTGCAGCTATGGTTGGCTTCAGTATTCTAAAGACTACAAAGTTGTACTGTTAATGTCAAATAATACAATTGTATTCCATGGAAAATAATCTCTGCCTATTTGAATTATTATCTGATTTTGCTTTACTTGCATGGAGTTAGATATAGGTACCAGCAGGGGTGGGATCCGACAGGGTTAACTACCAGTTCAGTGATTTACAAGGTTCGGTGATTTACGATGTGCTTCCCTACATGCTGCTGGCACAAGCCTGTAAATCGTCATCAGCATGCTGCGTGCAGAGAATCAGCCTTTGAAAAAGACCCTTTTTCCTGCTTTTTAAATTGTAGTTGTGCCTTGCACGGCAGCTGAAGTTAAAAAATCATGGGCAAAAACATCAGCAGACATAGAACCGGTTCTATGTTTGCTGCTCTCCAGAGTTACCGGTTCTACAGAGGTGGACAGAATCAGTAGAAACCATCCATTGGGTACCAGATGAAAACTCTGACTTGTAAAATATTGTTTTGTTCATTTGTACTTCAGATTTGCTTTTCATGAATCATCTATTTATTTAGCTAGCAGTATTACTGCTTAACTTCTGAATAGTAAGATCAATGTATCCATTTTTGTCATATTGACTCTTGACGAATGTATCTTTTCTTTTATGTACACTGAGAGAATTTGCACCAAGACAAATTCCTTGTGTGTCTAATTACACTTGGCCAATAAAGAATTCTATTCTGTTCTATTCTATTCTATTCTATTCTGTTCTGTTCTGTTCTGTTCTGTTCTGTTCTTCTCTGCTCTGCTCTGCTCTATTCTATTCTATTCTATTCTATTCTTCTATTCTATTCTATATTCCAGTGCCTGCCATGAGTTTTCTCCTTCTTACAAATGGTTGTAATTGTGGAAGAATAGATTGTGTAAGAATACATTTGTTTTGCATGTAGATGTTTCAGATCACTAACACATCAATGATGAAAGATAATTTATGTACCTGCTTTTAAATCACTGAATTGAACTAAGCATGCACTATTGTAGTATGAATAACCATCTCAAAAATTAAATGCTATTATTTTCCCAAAATATATATTTTTAAAATCCAGGTAGTTGCTCATTCTAATGAAGACAATTATGACTTCTATCACCACAACTAAAATTTAACATGTCAACCATGGATCTACCACTATAACTAAAACTGACCATAATTAAAATTAATCAACCTCATTCCTTTTGGATGAACCTCATTTATTTTGCAGTGAGTTTCTTTTATGTGGGGTGCCTCACGGCCAACATTTTGTCTCTCAGTACCTATATCAATACCTGTACCTATACCTACACCTACACCTATACCCACATCTATCTATCTATCTATCTATCTATCTATCTATCTATCTATCTATCTATCTATCTATCTATCTATCTATATGAAGCCACTGGGGAAAGACATCCATAGGATCATAAAGCACCATCATCAATATCAATACTGGATGATACCCCATCAGACATCTCAAAGCTGTAATAGTCAAGTAGCATCACCCATGTTCTTCCCCAATATCTAGAAGCTATGTGGACATAAATGGCTAAATCCAGGCTGAAAAAGCTGCAATGGATGCCAATGGGCTTCCAAGTACATCTCAAGGTGATGACTATGCTATCAATCATGACAAAGGGTCAGCTTAAACGAGGAATCACCTATCTTCCATGGTCACAAACTTTTCTTAACTATTCTGGAGAGAAAGAGAGAGAGAGGTGTTAAATGATAATTGTGTTGAAGGTTAGAAAAACACTAATGAAGGTGATCGCAAATTGGGAGCTTTGATCAGAATGATGAAATGATGGAAATGCATTTTTGACAAGAGAGTCTATTAAGAGCCTGACAAAATTTTGCTTTTTGCATAAGAAGATGACCAAAGATGTTAATATCCTGTGAAATTGCTGAGGAATTAAGTGAATCAATAGGTTGCACTTGCTTTCAGTGCAGTTCTGAAAGATAGAAGAACTCTACTTGGTCTCAGGATCTGACAAATCACACTCAGATTTTTTTTATCTGGAAAAAAAACTCATAATTTCTTATTCCTATAGGAAATGTGGCCTCAAGGCATATCTATATAGGTAATTACTGGTCAATAAAATTCTATGTTGCTGTTGTACTGTACTTTAATTATTTTCATTTTTACTTATTTATTAACATTGTTAAAATAGTAATTTTGGCAACGAAAAACCAAGGATTTGATGTTTTAGTTTCCTAGTCCATAGGGTTTTTTTTCCAGCTGTATTCTCAAAAAAGCCAAACTGATGACCAATGAAACAGAATTATCATTTCAAATATTTTTGAAAAACATTTTAAATGAATGGTATTCAGAAAGACAGACGTTAACCTTGGGAGCTTTAGCTATCTATTCTTCCTTATTATATCTACTGAATCTAAACTTCCTTTGGTTCATTTTGGTCAGCTGAGCTATCTCTTCTATGCAATAGCTCATGCTTCAATTACTTTTATATTGCAGGAAAACTAACTTTAACCTATTGTAATTTCTTATGGGTCAATTCTTCTTTACCTTTACCCAGACTCTAATTATCTCAACACATTATCTCAGCAACTCTTAAAAATGTTCTCTGGGTGATTAAGGTTTTCTTCCAAAAGTATCATAGAAGAGCATTTACATGAGCATTTGTTGTAATGTACAGCTCTGTACGTTACTATTGCAGTAGGGTCTTTAGTGAAAATAGTGTTAGACTTCTGGAAGAAGAGAAAGGAACTCGCCCCACTTTACATCGAGGAAGGGGTGTGTGGAGAGAGTTTCCTCCTTTAAAGTCCTTGGATTCTATCTCAGTGAAGATCTCACCTGGAAAATCAACACAACCCAGGTGGCCAGAAAGGCCCAAGAGAGACTCCATTTCTTCAGGGTCTTATAAAAGAATAAAGTAGAACAACAACTGATGACTTCCTTTTACTGGTCCACAATAGAAAACATCTTCTCTGGGCTGTTCCTTGGTAGATGACAATGCTAGGGCTCACTGCCTTAGAAGAGTGAAGAAAATTCTCAGGGATGACTCACATCCCGATCAGCACTTCTTCACTCTCCTACCATCAGGTAGGAGATATAGAAGTATAGCCAGCTGCACCAACAGGCTGAAGAACAGTTTCTACCCATGGGCTGTCAGACTTCTGAATGGAAAATAACTTCATGTCAACATAATATGATCGACTTGTGGGGCCGGTGCATTGTGCAACAAGGTCACATAATGTAATAAGATTGGGACTGGGTTATGTCCTCACTGTGAATTGTGTTGGGAGGGGGTGCACAAAGGGAGGCTCAGCCAATCTCATTGTAAACATGTTGTACTCTGACAATAAAAGTAATAATAATAAAATGGAGTTTTCCATACTATTTCACTTGAGAGGACAATCCATTTCAGAAACAGCCACACAGAAAATTCAGATTCCAGCAACCATCTCAGTTAAATCAAGCACCAAATTGCTCTTATTTTCCCCCACAAAATAGTAAGAGACACTTTTTAAAAGAATAAAAATTTTAAAAGTGGTTTGCCACTGTAGAATTTTAATTAAAAAACAGTTTCATTGTTACAAATGATCTTATCATAATAAATTATTTTAAATAATTTGGCATACAACTCAATAGAAAATTAGACTGTAACATTCTAATAACTGTTTTCAAAGAGTTAGTCCCATGGAAATCCAAGGGCCACATACACAGAATTATGTTTTAAAAGAATTCAGGTTTATGATCATGCCAAAAGTGGTATTTAAAGATTTTCTAGAAAATTAAGAATTGAAATCTGTCAAAATGTTTTTTTCTTCTAAATGAATTAGCAACATGCTTGTTTCCTTGTGGACTCATCTCCTGGAAATGACTTAGCTCCAGCCCCTTTAACATCCCAAAAAAATTGGCTATTTTATTAAGGATGGGGCATCCCAGAGACCTAGGGAAATTTTGCAATGGTTCCCTTAATATCATCCTCTTTTATTTTATATGCGTTTTTATGTTTCTTTAAAATTGTGACTATTTTTTTTAATTCAGTACTTTACACTGCCCAAAGTCACTTTTATGTGAGACTATCTCTATAACAATGATAAATTATAAATAGAGATAGCCTAAAATTTATTTTGGAACATTATCCTCTACATCTGAAGTTCTAATGAAAATGATAAGACAAAATTATTAAAACAATTATTTAAACAAACAAGAGTTAACTTTGAAAATATTAAAGAAATTACATTTTAATTGTTTGTAAATTAATACATCCCCTATGACCAATAACACTTTAGACAAACAGAATGAGGTATTTCATGAAATTAGAGAACAAGAAGATAAACAATTTTATATGATATGGGACTTATTTTATCAACAGTTAGATAAAAAGACATTGTAATGAAATAGAGTAGGAAATTTTATAATAGAAGACTAATAGATTGATAAGGAACATAATATAAAAATATATAACCATTGGATGAATGCATAATATAAATGTATCATAAAATCTAGAATATCTCGTATAAAATGATGGAATAATAGTTTAGTCAAATGAATGATTAATAACTGATAAATATATAAACATATGTTAGACTGACAATGTGAGAATGTATACAACCTATGTTCCACAGACTATGAAAGGTGTGCTTTCAAAGTTGTAGCAACGTTTCAGCAGAATCTCATCTGCCATCATCAGGCTTCTGTATGGATGTGGGT
>BHFT01036649.1:0-30280 GCA_004320025.1 Laticauda laticaudata | reverse complement strand
GAAGAGAAGGAAAATGTAGATGAAAGTGTGAGTCAGTCTTGACAGAAATTTGCAGTGTTCTGGAGATGTGCAATCACTTTTTGCAACCTTCTTACAAGCAAAGTCAATGGGGAAGCCAGATTCACTTATAAACCTTGATGCTAACTTCTCTCCTTTCCTTTCCTTTCCTTTCCTTTCCTTTCCTTTCCTTTCCTTTCCTTTCCTTTCCTTTCCTTTCCTTTCCTTCCTTCCTTCCTTCCTTCCTTCCTTCCTTCCTTCCTTCCTTCCAACCTTCCTTCCATCCTTCCTTCTGTCCTCTTTCTTCTTCTTCCTCTCCTCCTTTCTTCTCTTTCTTCTTCCTCCTCCTCCACCACCACGATCATCATCATCATCTGGAAGAAGGCCAAGGAAAATAAAATAACTACTGAACAATTGCACATTATCGCTATATGCCTCTAAGGTGCTTTTTTCAACAGGCAACTGGACTTTCTGTTTTTTCTTTTCATTTTGCTTCTCATCCAAGAAGGTTCTTCAGCACTGAGTCCAGTTTCCTCTTGAAAACAATAACAACAACAACAACAACAACAACAACAACAACANTTCTTCAGCACTGAGTCCAGTTTCCTCTTGAAAACAATAACAACAACAACAACAACAACAACAACAACCACCCTTTGGGACAACCATGACCTGGAAGACTGAGAAAATCTCCATAGACGAACTGCATATCATGTTCTTGCTTAGACAAGCCCATCTGGATGAGGACCATGCCTCATCCAGGGGTGGGCTGCTGTGGGTTTGTGGGGGTTCAGGAGAGCCCCTAGGTAAGATTCCGTGCAGTTTGGAAAACTCCCAAATTCTACTCCTGGCTGGTCCCACTCCACCCACCCGTCCCAGGAGTCCCCATTCAGCCTGTTTTGGATGCAGATAAGTGTAGGGTGTGCACAGAGGTTCAGGGAAGGCAAAAAATGACTCTCCCTGAAGTTCAGGAAGACCAGAAATGGGTCTGTTTCTGGGTTCCAGAAAGTCTCCAGAGCCCAGGAAGGTTGTTTTCTCCCTCCCATAGGCTCGAGGAAAGCCTCTGGAGACTGGGGAGGGAAAACCCCACCCCTGCTGTACTGCAGGAGCCTGACTAGGCCACGCCCACCATGGTCACAGCAACTGGGCAGAGAACCCTTTGCTAAAATTTTTGAAGCCCACCCCTGGCCTCATCCTGAACATTTATAAACTTGTCCTGAAGACTGACTTCCCACGGCCCTCCTTTATCCTGCAACTGAGGTGATTCATTCAATACCTATGTTCTGCCACACCCTTCCTGCACCAAAGGACAACATCTTTGGTGAAAGAAAAGCTAGATTAATTCACAAGCTGTATCATTTAGAAATCCAGAGGTTAATTGAAACAATTAGCCTGTGGTCACTCATGTAGACAGCACAGAAGCTACCATTCCCAAGACACCAACCCCTGACTCATGGAAGCTGCTTTAAAATCCTTAAATAATGGTGCACCAGAAGTGGATGAATGACTGGCATCAGAGTTTCAACCATGGTAGAGGTGATTCTGAGTTTTCTGGGTTTTTGTTTGTTTGTTTTAAAAAAAACACTCCTGCCCTATACCATTCTGGACAAAGGGGATGGGTGGCTTAAATGTTTTTGTATAAGATACATCTTTCTACACATACTTTTTCAAATACTGTAGTGTCATGACCCCTGCAATTTGTTTCTTTATTTGTACTTATTGAATGGAGATATATTAGCAAAATGTCCCAAACATATGTAGATGGGAATTTTCCTTTTCCCTACTTCCTTTTCTTCCTTCCTTCCTTCCTCCCTCCCTCTATACCTCCCTCCCTTCCTTCCTTCTTCCTCCCTTTTTCCCTCCCTCTCTCCCTCCCTCCCTTCTTTTTTCTCCCACCCTGTTCCTGCCCTTCCTTCTTCCTTCCTTTCTTCCCCTCTCCTTTCTCCAGCTTTCCTTCCTTTCTCCCTCCCTCCCTCCCTTTTTGGTGACCACAGACATTTTTGGAAATGCAAACTGTTCCACAAGACTGAAGAGAATAAGGCTGGTACTCAAGCACACCCTTCTTTCTTGTGGATTTACAAAGAACAGATGGCGTACATTTCATTAAAAGTGAATTTCCTCCACCCTTAACCCAAAGCATGACAGTAAGAACTTACCCCTTTTCAAAACCAGCATTTTGAAACTGAACTTTCTGATTTCAATCTTAGAGCTCCTCACTACTCTGGTCCTGGAGTTATCAGAAAGCACTCCCTTGAAAGACAGATAGAGAAAGGAAAGGTAGTGAACATGAAAACCTCTCAGATGTTATTGAAGTCCTACTTCCGAAACTTCAACATCTCTCCTTAATAGTGAGGGTTACCATGGTTCAGCAACATCTGCAAAGTCCCAGATTCCAACGTCTGTGTCAGTTGAATATCTGTATCTGGAATTACAGAGTCCTACATCACGTTTCCTCATCATTCTTTCACAAGGCTGCAGTGATCCAGTGAAGTTTTGTGGACTACCAACCTGAAAGTTATAAAGATCTGGGAAAAAAAACCTGGAGAAGCCCTCAAATCAGCCTTATTTTTAACTTTTCAGAAATCTGTCTTATGTATTAATAAGCTATTCATTAAAGCTTTTGTTTCTTTTCAAACTGGGACCCATGGTGCTGTGCAATGAAACACCAAATAATAATTTTGCTCAAGGCATTTGGGGAAGGAAGCATAACTTTGAAGTTTTGGACTGCATGCATTCACACACATAAGCATATATACATATGTATACTGCACAAGGGAGCTGTTCCAGAACGTTTGGTCTGTAACACTTTCAAGTCTTTGCAGCAGCCACATGAACCTGACAAAAGACACAGTTGCTTTAAAGTACTGCAGAAAGGTGCTGTATATTACCATTTGGAGCTGGTAGACCACCTATCTCCTGTTCACAACATGCTCTTTTCAGCATTTCCAAGAAAGGCTCTACACCCCTTTGCATTATGCACTCTGAGGGCACAGATAAACCTCCAAGTGGTCTTAATGACTGGGATGACCCAGGGCATGGCACAAAGGCAACACAGCCAGAATAATAAGTAGGGCTCCCTTTATTCGCTCCAACTTTGCCCCCAATGTCTCCCAGGAACCTGCAAGGGCCTTTGACTACAGATATTTCAATCCAAAACATTATAAACAGAAAACTTTAAACTATGAATTCAGCAAATCAAGATAAGGTAATAAATCTGGCAGGGCAAGATAAGGAGTTCCAGAAGAGAAGTAGCATGGCAGTTAAATCAAACCAGTTGGGAGGATGCCAGGAATTCACATAACAACAGCCAGCATGAGATAAACTTAACATTTGTTTCTGACAAACGCTCCTCCCAAACTGCCTCTCCTTTAAACTCCCTCCCCAGCTATGCCTTGTGAAGGGAATCAGGGCCCTTTCCTCCCTCGTAAGCCATGCAACCCACATTGTTCTCTTCTCTGTTCTTCCCTGTGTGCCCTAGAGCAGGGGGTGGGCCTTGGTCTGAATCCCCTCTCCCTTGTTCTACCTCTCCCTGCTCTGCCCAGTTTGACATCCTTTTTTTTCCATTGATTTGGTTGTACATCCAGGATGGAGAAGTGGCCTTTCCCTAGTAGCACCCAGTCCTTAAAGGTCATATCCATTGACAGACGTGACTTCTAGGAAATTGTCCAGATCACTTTTGAAGCTCATTCACCTACCATATCCTGACATCTTGTGGCATCATATCTATAGGTGAAGGAGTGGCAGAATCTGGGGGTGGAGCAAAAAGAGGGATTAGTCTAGAATCCTTACATAGTCACAAGCAAACAACCTCCAATCTTTCTTGAATTCTGTTGACCCAGATCTAAGCAGGTGCTAACTGTGAGTTCAGGATATTAATGTCAGGCATGAAAAACCAGGTCAACATGTGAAATCCAATGCAAACAATTTGTTGCTATTCATCTCTATACACATAAATCTTCTCAACTAACAGCACCTGCTTGGAATTAGATAGGACTCAAGGAATTCACTTGAATATTTTGGCTACCAAATGAGAAGAGAAGACTCCTTGGAAAAGATCCTGATATTGTGAAAGATTGATGGCAAAAGGAGAAGGGGACATCAGAGGATGAAATAGTTAAATGGTGCCATTGACATAATGAATATGAATTTGGGCAAACTTTGGGAGATAGTAGAGGATGGGGGAGGAGCTAGGGATGGCATGCTATGGTCCATGGGGTCATGAAGAGCCAGACATGACTTTGCAACAACAATGTAATTCAAGGGAGGTTGGATTTAGTTCACTTTGTGGCTATATAGGGATCCTAGACTGATCCCTCTTTTAACTCTGCCCCCAGGTTCTGCCACTCCTTCTCTTACTATATCCCATAGATTGATTACATGTTGTGTAACACAACACAAATAGACCATTGTATTTGACTAACCAATAAATGTAACTAACTAGCTAAAGCAGGGGTGTTAAACTCAAGGCCCGCAGGCTGGATACATCTGATTCATGGGGCTGTCCTGGAAAATATAAGGGGCTAGCCCATGTTGCTTCACTCGGTCGACCCAGTGTGAAGAGGAAACATCAGGCCAGCATAGTTTTGGCCCAGTCTATTCAGTGCAAAGAGAAAAGATTGGGCCAGTGAGGCTTTGACCAGTGTGGTCTACTCAGTGCAAAGAGGAAACATACTAGCAGATAGGGGAGTGGCGTCAAGCTGGACACACCTACCCAGTTAGCCATGACCCATGAGTGGGGTAAAGCTGGCCACACCCACCCAGTTGGCCACATCCAGCCAGTCACCCATGCTTGGCCAGCCCCCCAAGGTCAACCACAATCCTCAATGAAATTGAGTTTGACACCCCCCCCGAGCTACACAATAATATAAAAATAAAAAAGGGAATATAATTGATGAATAGAAGAAAACCAGAATGAACTTCTGAAAGGATAGTGATGGCTCTCATCAGTAGAAATCTGCTGAAAAATAGTACAAAAAGTGTTTATGCATCTTTTTTTTTTTAAAGACAGCTGGAGGTTGTTAAGGAGATAAGATATAATTATTCCAACTGGACCTTGGCCAGGTCACCAAGGTTAATCATTTACCTTCTGGAGGAAAAAAAAACATAAAAACTGTTAATGGCTGGAAATATAGAGTGAATGGATATCAAATCAACAGCCCTTCCAGCAGCTTTGTGAATCACACTATGGTGCTATTACGGTGTTCATCTGTGGACCCAGAGGGCAAGCGATGCACATGGCTTTATAGCCCACAAAATCAGAGTGCACCGTGCCTGCCATTGCTATGCAAACACACTTCAATTAAAGTGCATAAAAGAAACATGGGATTCCATCGAGGCCTATCATCTCTTGTAAACAGTTTATTCCACGCTCAACATAAAACTCTCAATGTGGTTACATAAGATTTTTGAGGGAATGGATTTATGAACATCTGAAGTTTCCTTCCGATGCTACTTATGTTCTCCAATTTTTAAATATATTTTTATTGTCTCTCTGCGGTGCAAGGAGAGATTCTTCCAAAGTGGGGTGAGTCTATACTGCTTAAAATTCCATGCTCTTCCAAAGATTACTCCATTAAGCACAGTGTTTTCCAGCCTGTATAGATTAGAGTAATTAAACTTGTCCTCAAAGACCTAAGCACTTTGCTTAGGAAATTGTTCTTCCGCCTGGAGCACATTTGAGGTGATTTGCTATAATATTGTCTTTGAGAATTTAGTGGCCATAATGTTGCAAAAACAGAAAGATATTGAGCCCAGAAAATAAGACATGGATGCTCCTGAATGCACACCAAATACACATTTTAAAGTTTTAAATGGGAGTTTTGGTCCTTAATTCTTAAGTATAAAAGGAGAATGTTCCGGATGTATTTACATGAATGTGTTAGAAACTTCCCCAGAAACCAAGAAAAATACATGGAATAACTTTTGAGTAGTTTTGTTTTCAATTGTTCTTCCATGGACAGAATCTTGCCAAACTAAAGCAATTATTCACATAACTATAGATAGTCTCCAAGAATTGCTAGGGAGGAGCTGTTTTAACCATCTTCCTGCCTATCAGACATTCCAAGCTTCATTGCCTTTTTGCCTGCTGTAATGCATCCCCTCCCTTCTGGGAATCCAGGCTACATTCCACTACATCATGCCATCAAGAGCTCTGTTGTGGATCACATGCATGAAGGAAAACTCACTCCAGTTTTAAACCAGTTCTCTAAACTAAGGACAATGCAGATACACCTCAAAATGTCCAGACTGAAGTGTATCTGAATCCATGTTGCAGATGATTTTTCCATGATTTGGCTTTATGCTATTCTACAGTATCCTAGAAAATTTCTGACTGGGATAATGCAAAACTCTAATTAATGTTAATTGCTATTCTTATGATCACCCTGCACCTTCCAATGCCCTGTATTTGGGGAATGAGTGAACTTGCTTGGTTATTCAAAGATAAGGCGAGAGTAAAAGAGAGCTAGGTAACCTATCAAAGACAGGATTAGGAGGGACATGATAATTGTCTTCCAGTACTTGAGGGGATGTCACAGAGAAGAGGGGATAGACTTATTTTACAAAATACCAGAGGGCAGGACAAGAAGCAATGGGTAGAAGCTTGTTAAAGATAGATACAACCTAGAATGGAGGAGAAATTTCCTGACACCAAGAACAATTAATCAGAATAACAGCTTGTTCAGTTGTCATCCATTGCTTCAAAAAAGTCAGTCCTATGCAAGGCAAAAGGAGAAAGGGACAGCAGAGGATAAGATGGTTAGATAGTGTCACTGATGCAGTGAACATGAATTTGAGGAGACAGGGGAGGGCAGGGGAAGGAGCCTGATGTGCTATAGTCCATGGGGTTGAGAAGAGTCAGTCTTGACTTTGTTCCTTTCAGAGCATTTGCAGCGTGACTAACATTGTGAGACAACCCAGGAGCAAAACAGGAGCACACAGAGACTTTGACATTTAACAGTGGTTTATATACAACAGTTATATACAGATATATATGTGGCAGGCAAAATATCTTACAATCAATCTTTCTTCTTCTTAACTGTACATGGAGAACTCTGCAATGAATATCGGACACAAAGAGAGAGCACATGACCTCTAATGGCTGCCTTTATGTAAACACCTATTAAAGGAATAAAACCCATTCCCAGTCTTAAAGGGGCAGTACCAATGCTGTTTCATCTTCAATTGCATCAGCCCTATATTGCATCAGCTTCATTGCTGGTTGGCTCTTAAATCCCAAGACCTTAACAGTGACTGAATAACAACAAATTCTGGTTGAGTGTTAGAAAACACTAAATTGAGTGTTAGAATTAACAACAATTGGACAATGAAAACAATGACAGAGATATCCCAAAGTTGCTTTTTCAAGAGGCAACTGGACTTTCTGGTTTTTCTTTGAAGATGTTTCACTACTCATCCAAGAAGCTTCTTCAATTCAGCTGAACAAGGAGCTGAAGAAGCTTCTTGGATGAGAAGCAAAATGTCTTCAAAGGAAAATCAGAAAGTCCAGTTGCCTCTTGAAAAAGCACCTTTGGGACAACTATGACGTGGATGACTGAGAACTTCCATATACATTTAAACCAAGAAAGGTGGTGGGCTTTCTTTGATTAGATATGTTCAAACATAGCCTTGACCAGCTATTCTTCTGGAATGTTTTATTATTATTATTTTAATTGGTTTTTATTATTTTCCAGCATTTACACCACATTTCCAACTTTTACAGCACTTCAGCATCACTATCTCTCATAATTTTATATTGATATTTACATTTTACTTTCTTTCCTTTTATATACTATTCCAATGGTAACATTCTCACATATATATATTGCCTTTTCACAAATATCTATATATAGATATGTTTACTTTTTTTTAATAAAACATTTTTTTTATTTTTATAATAAAAATAAAAAATAAAACCATCTTTTAATTATATAGTATGTCAACTGGGTACATATATCTTGTGCACATATTAATATTTGTATACATTACTTACTAAGTTTACATTCATATTATAGCCTATTCAGCATTATATATCATTATAACAATATCGTTTAATTTCTTATTTTATTTTCCAACCATTTATAAAATAAATGCCAAATCATATAATACTCCATTTCTTCTTGTCCTCTAATTGCCATTGTTAATCTACTCATTTCTGTACATTCTAATATTTTCTTAATCCTTCTCCACCGGATTAATTTCATTTTTCCAATTTTGAGCAACTACAATTCTGTTTCCTGTCGCTCTTGAATAATCCTTATACATAGTATTTACCTTTATACTCTAGCCACTCATACCATGTGTCCCAAATCCTGTAGTATTTTGTTTCTCCCTGATCTTTCAGTTCCATCATTAATCTAACCATCTCCAAACATTCACACACTTCCTTTATCACCATGCCCTCTGTGGGAGTGCTGTCCTGTTTCCAATTTTGTGCAATTCTAGCACCCATTATTCTATGAAGTATAACATACTGAGTTTTCTTACTTATTTTACCATTTATTATGCCTAATTTAAAAAAAAAATAGTTTCATCTCAATATTTTGCTTTGTAATTTCCTCAAGAATTTCTTTATTTTAATCCAGTATTTCTTAGCTTCTGTACATGTCTACCAGATATGAAAAAAAATGTTCCTTGTTTATACTTGCATCTCTAGCTGGAATGTTTTAATATAGTTTTCTACACTGAGACAACTGTGTGTCCTTCAAGTCAGCTTCATTGCCAATTTCCTCCATGCCATTCATAATATTACAAATCCTGGTTCTGTCTCCACCAACATTTCCTTATTTCTAAGTAGACGCGTCCAAATGTCATAATCTTTTCTACAAGGAAGGTTTTTAAAATCTTTTTGGGTTGCTCTTCTCCACTTTGGGCAGCCCAGTATGTCCTTCTCCTCCACCTCTCCATTGTGAGAATCGGAACTATAAACCAGTACTTCAGTTGTGGATGTACAATAGATTAAGTTAAGTACATTATGGTGTTGGCGGTTTTATTTTCAGTCCATTTACTGATGGCCCCAGCATGGATTTTGCCTTTTTCAAGGCTGCCACATACTAAGTTGACATCTTCATTGCACTTTCCATTGTGACCTTCACTGTGAATGTGGTACTTTCAGAAGAAACAGTTGAAATGGTTTCAAGAACCAGCTTGGTGTCTTTAATGCATTCAGCTACTCAAAAGACTGAAAGAATTTCAATAAGAAATGTTACTCACTACAAAGGCCCATTTCTTAGGCATTCATCAAAATTATTTCTGCTCTTTTTTTTCTCCTAGCAGGAATCTTAAACTCCCCTTTAAAAATGTAGCTTCATGATGAAAAAAAGAGAGAGAAGTAAATGAAAGATTCTTTATTTTTGTTGTAAGGTTAGTTCCTATAGTTAGGAACTTCAAAAGTCTTTTAGATGATCTTGAACTTTCTTTCAATCTTTCATTACATAAGAAATTTGGAAATTTTGACTCAATAAATCCTGTTAACACACTAACATTTGCATGCAGGATGCATCATGATTATAATGTTAATAAAAACAGAATAACAGAATAACAGAGTTGGAAGGGACCTTGGAGGTCTTCTATAACTCGAAAACTGTCTGGTTCTGCAAGCAAACAAAACAGACACATACTTTAACGGATAATTAAAACTGCAGAAAAAACAGTTGCTGCCTTCTATTGAGAATATGTATACAGCATGAGTCAAAAAGAGGGCTGTGAAAATATCTACAGACTTCTCACATCCTGGGCATAAATTGTTTCAACTTATACCTTCAAAACGACGCTATAGGGCACTCCAGAACAACTAGACATAAGGACAGGTTTTTCCTGAATGCCATCACTTTGCTAAACAAATAATTACCTCAACACTGCCCAACTATTTAGACTGTAAGACTGTATTACTATTATTCTTCTCATCCTTCCTATTACCTATCTCTTCCCACTTATGACTATAACTGTGTTGCTTGTATCTTTATAATTTATATTGTTTTATTTATTTCCTAGTATGATTTGCTTGCTTATTAATAACCTATGATTATCACTAAGTGTTATATCTTATGATTCTTGACAAATGTATTTTATTTTTTCTTAATGTACACTGAAAGCATATGCACCAAAGACAAATTCTTTGTGTGTCCAGTCAGACTTGGCCAATAAAGAATTCTAGTCTATTCTTTCTGTTTCTAGTTAGATCCCCTATTCAAGTAGGCAACTCTATATAATTCTATTTTTTTTAAAAAAAATATTTGTTTGTTAAACATGTACACAATAACAAATATAGGCATGAACATAAACATGAGCAAAAGAAGTAAATAAGGGGACAATAAAATAGGGATGATAGGCAAGTTGGTGCACTTATACATACCCCCTTTATGGACCTCTGAGGAATTGGGTGAGGTCCACAGTAGACAGTTTGAGGTTGAAGCCAGAGATGGGATCCAACCAGTGTTACTACCGGTTCAGGGATGTATGTGTAGAAAAACCTTAAGTTATGCCGCCCGGACAGCTGAAAAATGCTGCATGCAGGTGCACAGCATTTGAAAAGCCACTTTTTTCCTGATTTTTCAACTTCAGCTGTGCTGTGCAAAGCAGCTGAGGTTGAAAAAGCAGGAAATAAAGGACGGGAAAGAGCCCAGGTGGGCAGGTGGGCCAAACAGCAGCAAACACAGAACCGGTTCAGTGTTTGCTGCTCTTCAGAGTTATCGGTTTTATAGAACCAGGCAGAACCAGTAGCATCCCACTCCTGGTTGAAGCTGTGAGGAGGTTGAGACTGTACCATTCTGTAAAATTCTGGAGAACAGGCTGTCCAGTCACTTCCTAAAAAACTCCAGTGATGAAGCTGTGATGACCCAGGGCACGAAAACAACACAACCACAGAACAGGTCCAGCTCCCTTTATTGCTCCAAATGTGCCCCCAAACACCCACACATTCACTACAAGTCCTGGAGCAAGGCTCTTACATGCACCTTCAGAAGCCTTTGGCTGCAAGTAGTCCAGTAAGCCAGGTTAACCAAACAGCAACCAGGGCCAGCAGTCCAATAAACCTGGTTAGCCCAAACATTAACCAGGACCAGCAGTCCAATAAGCCAGGTTAGCTAAACAGTATCCAGAGCAAGAAGTTCAGCGAAGCAGGCAAACTGGCAAGCTCCACAAGACCGAGTACAGCAATCTCCAGATTTTGGCAA
Source organism: Laticauda laticaudata (assembly GCA_004320025.1). Taxonomy (NCBI): domain Eukaryota; kingdom Metazoa; phylum Chordata; class Lepidosauria; order Squamata; family Elapidae; genus Laticauda; species Laticauda laticaudata. Next base: position 19,112 of record BHFT01036649.1, on the reverse strand, counting down.
ATGCACATGAGGCTCCACAGATTCAATGCTTGTTCCTGACAAATGCTCCTCCCATTACACCTCCTTACATCTTAGTCCCCAGGTGTGACTTGTGAAAGGGGACAGGGCACTCTCCTCTCTGACAACCAGCTCAGCCTGCGTTGGTCTTGCTGTCTCTCTTCCTTCCTTACTCTCAGATCAGGAAGGGTGGTCCTTGTTCTTCTCCTGAGCTCTCCCTGTCTGAAGGCCTTACTAAGTCAGATAAGTCTTACCTGAATGGACTCTGCCCTTTCTCAGTTTCCTCCAAGGCCAACAGATCCATCCTCTCAATCTCTGGTGGTTCTTGTTCCAGCTCACCTTCCCCCACAGATTCAGACTTTGATGGGGCATGACAGAAGCACCCACAACTTCTGGAGACAAACTGTTCCACTGATTCATTGCTCTGATTATTAGGAAATTTCTCTTCAGTTCCAGGTTGCTTCTCTCATTGATTAGATTCCATCCATTGCTTCTTCTCCTTCATTCAGGTGCTTTGAAGAATATGTTGATCCCGTCTTCTTTGTGGCAGCCCATCAAACATTGGAACACTGCTATCTTGTTATACCTAGTCCTTCTTTTCATTAAATTAGACATACCCAATTTCTGCATAATATAGAACAAGGGTCTTCAAACTTGGCAAGTTTAAGACTTGTGGACTTCAACTCCTAGAATTCCTGAGCTCACATGACTGTAGGAGGAATTCTGGGAACTGAAGTCCACAAGTCTTAAAACTGTCAAGTTTGAAGATCCCTGATATAGAATATGGAACATAAACTCATAGGGTTGGAAGAGGAGGACTTCAAATCCATCCCCCTTCTCAAAGCAGAAGATCTTATATCATCCTACTTTCTGTTTTTTTTTTTTTTCCCTTAAAACTTTTCACTTCTAATCCAAGAAGCTTGGATGGTCACTTGATCAAAATTCAGACACTTGGCAATTGACTCATTTTTATGACAATTGCAATGTCCTGGGGTTATGCAATCCCCTTTCGTGACCTCTATGGGAAAGACAGATTCACTTAACAACCATATTACTCACTTAACAGCCAGAGTGATTCACATAACAAATGCAGCAAGAAAATAGTGAAAAATTCACTTAACAACTGTCTTGCTTAGCAACAAAAAGTTTGGGCTTGATTGTGGACTACCTGTACTTTTATTTTACTTTGTTATTTTACTAACCTACAATAGATCTAGAACTAAGGAGAACAATGAATCAGTGGAACAACTTGAAGTTGTGAATGCTCCAACACTGGAAGTTTTTAAGAAGAGATTGGATAACCATTTGTCTGAAGTGGTGTAGGGTTTCCTGCCTAAGCAGGGGGTTGGACTAGTCACTAGAAGACCTCCAAGGTCCTTTCCAATTATTCCATTCTATTCCAATATGGTATGATTGGCTGATTTACTTCCCTGAATGGACTCTATTGCCACTACCCTTGCAAAAGGCTTAGTCTGATCATTAATCAGCCCCTAATCATTAAACACAATTACATAGCATAATCAGAGTTATAATTATTGGTAGATTAATTTTTGAATTATTAATTAAAAATCTTAATTAAAACTTTTTAAGCTGTGTGTACTAAAATTTGACTAATCATTTACAGTTTATTCAGTGGGCACTAATACCACATTCATTTACATTACAGTTTAGTAGCTCTCTACTGATTTGAAGCTCATCAAGACATTAAGCCAACATTATTCCCTTTTAACATAACAATGAAAGTAGGATGTTCCAGGCTTTTTTCCAACTTGATACTTGATAATGACAGAGGAATATGGACTTTAACATTCATTTTAGGCAGGGGGAGCGTTCATGAGAAAAGGGAACTTGAAACTTCAGTGGAGCATACAGCTGAAGAAGTGCTGAAATTGCTTCCGATATTTTGCTGAATTTCCTCAAACCACTCCATGAAATAATCTGATGGAAATATTAACAATGTTTACTTATCCTAAGTTATAATTGGAGATCTAATTGCAAATCAGTACTGATTTCCAAGCAAGGATTTTGCCAGATCTGAGGGCTCTAAGGGGAAATTTCCTTAACAGTGAAAACAATTAACCAGTAGAACGGCTTGCCTTCAGAAGTTGTGGGAGCTCCAACACGGGAGGCTTTTAAGAAGAGACTGGACAGTCACTTGTCTGAAATAGTATAGGGTCTCCTGCTTGAGCAGGGGGTTGGATTAGAAGACCTGCAAGTTCCTTTCGAACTCTGTTATTCTATGTTCTACAAACACTGAATCATTATTTTAAATCAAAAACAACCTGACAGAATAATCAATTATGGAATGCTTTGTCTCCCAAAGTTCTGAGTGCTCCATCACTGGAGGTTTTCAAGAAGAAATTGGACAACCATTCATCTGGAACGGGTCTCTTGCTTGTGCAGGAGGTTGGACTGAAGACCTCCAAGATCACTTCCAACTTTATCATTCTATTCTGTTCTGTTCTGTTCTGTTCTATTCTATTCTATTCTATTCTATTCTATTCTATTCTATTCTATTCTACTCTATTCCATTCCATTTTCCCTCTCCTCTCCTCTCCTCTCCTCTCTTCTTTTCCCTTTCCTTCCCTTCTTTTCCCTTCCATTCTACATTCCCTTCCCTAGTCTCCTCTCCCATCCCATATATTCTTTTCTGTTATGTTATGTTCCTTTCCATTTCATCTACTCTACTCTACTCTACTTTATTCTGCTCTACTCTATCCTACAATATCCTATCCTATTCAAGTTGTCCTATTTCACAGCTTTATTCAGTGAAAACTTTGTGTAAGAACTGTAGGGCCAGTAACATGGCAATGGAGTGTAGTCCAGAAGTGTGGGAGGCAAGGTCTTTTCCCAATGGAGCAAAGAGGCATCTTGTAATTTAGGATATTTAGAAAAAGAGTGAAGGTAAACTCCCCCTAGCAGTTGACAGAATATATCTAATAGTTATTGCAGATAAGTGGTTTAGTTTGGGAAGATTCCTATCTATAGGTGAGGAACAATAAAGAAACCTCAATAAAGAAATTCAAATAACAAATAACGAGTCATCCTTGGTCCTTTCCAATATTTATCTTCCTACATCATCCTGTTCTGAATCTAGGATGCATTGGATCCAATAAAGACTCTACATTTTGGACCACATTTCTTAATTGTGCAAACTTCTAAGTCATAAAAGAAAATGCCTATGTGGTTTCATAATAGGTAACATTGTTTTTTCTTCCCCCAGATAAACAGCAGTATCCCCCTTTCATGGTCAGCTGGAAACATGTGATGGAGAAATGAGGATTAAAAAAAAATAGATGAGCAGAATTGAGATGTATCAAATCGAATGGATGGATGCAGAAATGGTATTCATCCAGTTCAGACCAGTTTGTGCATACCGTAGTGGAAATTTTGAGTAGTTCAGGGAACCGGCAATGCCACCTTTAGCTGGCCCTGCCCACCCACCCTCACCCTTGCTCTTTCCTGCTTTAAATTCCCTTGTTTTTTAGCTCAGCTGATTCGCATAGCAGAGTGGATTGCCATGCGGACAATTCATCTCACCAGTGCTGGCACTCAGGGTGATGTTTGAGTGCTGCACTGCACAAAGCACACTCTCATAGAACCAATCACACCACTGGCTGGCCCTGCCCAACCTGCCCCATCCTGCCCACTCTGCCCCACCCTATATATCTTCCCTTTACCACGTGGCCCAGCTAATCTCCATGCCTCACCTCCATGTGTTGCCTTCTCTATTCACCAAAGGTAAGCAATACATGCCACCCACTTGCTATATATCTCGGCCAGGTCATGGAATGCACCATTCTCCAGCTCCAGAAGGGAAGATAGATGGATGATAGATAGTTATGTAGGTAGGTATATAGACAGATAGAGATAGATAGATAGATAGATAGATAGATAGATAGATAGATAGATAGATAGATAGATAGATAGATAGAAGGAGGCCTCACAATCAGAAGGCTGTGAGTTAGATCCTAGAAAGAGGCAGATATTTCTCTCTCTGAGAGTATATCTGCTGAACAAGACTCCACATTGGTGACAGGAATGGCATCCGGTCATTACAACACTCTGATAGCTCCATTAAAACATGCTGGTACCATTCAGTTGCCCGCAAGGGGTATGGGGTTGTTAAATGAAGATGATAGATAAATAGAAAGGAAAGAGATGTGAAATAGATGAGAGATAGATACACAGACAGAGAGACAAACAGACAGAGATAGATTGGTAGATAGATGAGAGAGAGAGAAAGAGAGTGGGGGGAGTCAATCAGATATATGCCAACCATCTACAAAGTGAAAAACCAAACAAAGCCAATTGCAACTGACCACTTCAATTTGAGATCAGGGACCTCTGCATAGCAACCTGGTTGCTGACGAGATCAAAGCATTATGGATCACAGAAATGGAAACAGAATATCTCGTCCTTTCATTGCTTTGTTTCAAAACAGCATTTCCATTTTTGCTCTGACTAAAGAAAAACATGTATTACAGATTGTACGACTGTAGAAATGATGATGAATAGAATGGATTGCTAAGGATAAATAAAGCGAAGTAAAGGTTAGGTGGACAGAAAGTGTAAACACACTATTATAACATGACAAAACAAAAATGGAGGAGGAGGAGGAGGAGGGGGAGACAAAGTAGGCAGGGTAGAGTAGAGTAAAGTAGGAAGGAAGGAAAGAAGGAAGGGAGGAAGACTTAGAATAACTTAGAATAGCTTTTTTGTCACTTTAAATGTACATTAATTGGCACACATTAAAATGTTTTTTTTAAAGGAAGGACAGAGAGAGAGAGAGAGAGAAAGAAAGAAAGAAAGAAAGGAAGGAAGGAAGGAAGGAAGGAAGGAAGGAAGGAAGGAAGAAAGAAAGAAAGAAAGAAAGAAAGAAAGGAAGAAAGAAAGAAAACGAGTAGCAAGGTATAAGTTGCAGTGAAGATAGTTGCACTCTTAGAAGACCTGAATGACCAGCCTGAAAGAGAGATTGTCCTGTGGGGGGCAGGGAGGGAATATATGTGACTGCTAAGAATCAGCCAGACACATAACCAATGATTCTATTATTCTACTTCAGCTATGAACATGAAATTTCACTTTACTTAGTGGCACTGTGCACCCTTTTATATCCGAAGGCAAAAAGAAACTTGGGAATCTGTTGGTGTGTGCCTGGAGCTTTTGTCCAACCCTCTTTTTCCAAAGGATTGTGCAGCTGTGTCATACCCCAGTTGGAGTCTGAATCTGCAGAGGAAGATGAGCTGGAACAAGAGCCAACAGAGATCGAGAGGGTGGCTCCATTGGCTTTGGAAGAAACTGGGGAAGGGCAGAGTCAGTCTGGGCAAGGCTTTTCTGACTTAGTAAGGCCTGTAGGCAGGGAGGAGCAGGAGAAACAGAGCTTAGGCAAAGAACCACTCCCTCCTGATCCGAGAGCACGCAGAGAAGAGAGAAGGCGAGACCAACACAGTCTGAGCCAGCTACAAGGGAGGAGAGTGTCCTGCCCCATTTCACAAGGCACACCTGGGACATGTAAGGAGGTGCCAGTGTGAGAGGGCATTTGTTGGGAGCAAGTGTTGAATCTGTGTAGGCTTGTGTGCACTTGCCGATGCCTGGAGATTACTGTTTGGGCTAACCTGGCTTACTGGACTTCTTGCTTTGGTTACTGTTTGGCTAACTTGACTTACTGGACTGCTGGCCCTCATGACTGTTTGGCTAACCTGGTTTATTGGACTACTTGCAACCAGAGGCTGCTGCAGGTGCATTTGAGAGCTTTGCTCCAAGACTTGTAGTAAACATGGGGATTTTGGGGGGCAAAGTTGGAGCAATAAAGGGAAGTTAGACCTGTTCTTTGGCTGTCTTGCTTTCATGCCATGCCCCGGATCATCACAACTATGTGTGCACTGTTATTCTTTCCATGCCACCATTCACTTCAATACACATTTTTTGCCTTCACACCCCAACCCACACAGTCCTACTGCTTAATAAGAGCAAAGAACAGAATCACATCTAGGGAATTGTATTGCATTAATTAAAAAATAATAATACGTTTCAAAACAGCTGTGTCATATCTTGCAAATAAATATTTAAGTATTTCCACCAATGGAGAGGGCAAAATAATAACTACACTTCCAAAATGACCTCAAAAAAAATTGCACTTAATTTCTTTTTTGGCACTTCTAGCAGCTCTCCTTTGATCTATGAGCTCCCAGTTGTGTTGACACCGCATCCAGCAAAGTTAGATAGCCTTGCGAAGTTCATGACATATTTTGGACAACAGATGAGTTGAAATGCCAAGGAAGAGATAACAAAAGATGGGGCTCACTCCATAAATTTACTTTGTGTCAAACCTGGTGCTCCTGAGAGTGACTGGAATCAATATCTTCAGGACCAGCCAATCATCAAACAAATAGATAAAGCCTTCTCAAAATATCAAATGAGCATGGGCTCAGACACATTTCTCAGAAATAAAAAAAAACAAAACTCCACAACTGCAAAACTTTTCAGTTCTCAAGACGACATGATGCTGTTTCTCACAAGGACCACTGTCTTAACACATTTGTCTGTCTGTTTGTTTGGATGTCCTGTTCTGTCCATACAGAAGCATGGTTATATTGGATATATTTTAAATACATACTTAATCCCGTGACCACACCTCTCTATTTCAAAGTGTAACATCATTATTAAATTAAATCTTAAACAAACAGCATTGTGTTAAATTACCATATAAATGAATAGATGGCATAAATTCTTCTGTCCATAAGAATAAGAAGCATAAGAATTGTTGGTGGTCTTCTTCTCCTTCACCACCTCCTCCTCCTCCTCCTCTCCTCCCTCCCTCTTTTCCTCCCTCCCTCTCCCCTATTTACAGTCTAAATAGATATAGTAAATACTTAGTAAATATTTGAGCTGTTTTGGAAAAGAAGGAGTAAATTGTGGATCTGATGTTATCTATGTATAAAATGGAAAGCAGCAGTAAATTAAACAGCTGTGTCAGCATGCATTGCAATGATTATTATAATTCTTCTTAGCCAAAAAATAATTGAGCGAATAAATAGAACTTGACGTACAGCCACAATTGAGCTCAACATTTCCATTCCTAAAGGACACAGTTCTTAAGTGAGTTTTGTCACATTTTATGACTTTTTTGGCCACCATTGTTAAGTGAATCACTACAGTTGTTAAGCGAGTAATATGGTTGTTAAGTGAATCTGGCTTTCCCATTGACTTTGCTTGTCAGAAGGTGGCAAGAGGTGATCACATGACCCCAGAATACTGCAACCCTCAGAAATAATAATCAGTTGTCAAGCAACTGAATTTTGATAATAGAACCATAGAATTCTTTTATTGGCCAAGTGTGATTGGACACACAGGGAATTTGTCTTGGTGCAGATGCTCTCAGTGTACATAAAAGAAAAGATACATTTGTCAAGAGTCAGGAATCATGAGATACAGCACTTAATAATAGTCATAGGGTACAATAAGCATTCAAATCATACAAGGAAACAGTCAATATAGATTGTAAGGATACAAGCCACAAAGTTACAGTCATACAGTCACAAGTGGGAGGAGATGGGTGACAAGGAGTAATGAGATTAATAGTAATAGTAGTGCAGACTTTGTAAATAGTTGGACAGTGTTGAGGGAATTATTGTTTAGCAGAGTGATGATGTTTGGGGGAAAAACTGTCCTTGCATCTAGTTGTTCTGGTATGCAGTGCCCTATAGTGTCGTTTTGAGGGTAGGAGTTGAAACAGTTTATGTCTGGGATGTGATGGGTCTGTAGATATTTTCACAGCCCTCTTTTTGACTTGTGCAGTATACATGTCCTCAGTGGAAGGCAGGTTGGTAGTAATTGTTTTTTCTGCAGTCCTAATTATCCTCTGGAGTCTGTGTCTGTCCTGTTGGGTTGCAGAACCAAATCAGTTATAGAGGTGCAGATGACAGACTCAATCATTCCTCTGTAGAACTGTATCAGCAGCTCCTTGGGTAGTTTGAGCTTCCTGAGTTGGTGCAGGAAGAACATTCTTTGTTGTGCTTTTCTGATGATTTTTTTGATGTTAGGTGTCTATTTTAGGTCATGTGATATAGTAGAACCTAGAAATTTGAAGGTCTCTACTGTTGATACTGTGTTGTCCAGTATTGTAAGAGATGGTAGTATGGGAGGGTTTCTTCTAAAGTCTACCACCATTTCTATGGTTTATAGTATGTTCAGTTCCAGATTGTTCCAATTACACCATGAGGCAAGCTGTACAACCTTCCATCTGAATGCGGATTCGTTGTTGTCTCGAATGAGACCAATCACTGTTATGTCATCAGCAAACTTCAGTATTTTAACAGATGGATCATTTGAAATCATGTGACCATAGGGATGTCGCAATGATTTTGTGAAAAATGATTCTAAATCACTTTTTTTCAGTATTGTAAGTCAAAGACTACCTATACGTTGGAATCCTAGGTTGAGGCTAGGAGGGCTTTAAGCTGTGGAGAAAATATGGAACATATAACTCATTATAGCATAATTGTTCCATTATTATGGAGCAAATAATATCCATTATGACTTTGGAGGTTTTCTAGTTGAACCCTATTATCAGAAGAGTAATTCAAGGCAAGAGACCTTATAACACTCTTGACAAATGGCTGTCCAATCTCTTCTTGAATAACAGAGTTGGAAGGGAACTCAGAGGTCTTCTAGTCTAGCCCCCCTGCTCAAGCAGGAAATCTTATGCCATTTCAGACAAATGGAATAGAATAGAATAGAATAGAATAGAATAGAATAGAATAGAATAGAATAGAATGGAGGTTGTCCAATCTCTCCCTAAAAACCTCTCGTGATGGAGCACCCACAATTTATGGAGGCAACCTGTTCCACTGATTAATTATTTTCACTGTCTGGAATTTTTTCCTTGTTCTAGGTTGATTTTGATTAGTTTCCATTTGTTACTTTTTGTCCTACCCTCAAGTGCTTTGGAGAATAGGTTGACTTCCCTCTTCTCTATGACATCCCCTCAAGTACTTTAAGATAGCATAGATCAAAACCCTCTCTAATTGATTTCACAATCTGGTATATTAGAAACAATAAAAGAAGGGTATTTTTATTGTTCAGGAGGAAAGAATTGTCCAGAGGCACCTCTGGCATTTCCTGCTGGACAAACTTTATGCCACCTACATGCAGGGGTGGGCTTAAACAATTTTAGCAACTGGTTCTCTGCCCAGTTGCTGGTTGGGTGTGGCCATGGTGGGCATGACCTAGTTGGCCTTCTGCATCATGGTGAGGGGGGGCACTTTTGTCTTCCTTGGACTCTGGAGGCTTTCCTCAAGCGTCTGGGAAGGCAAAAATGGCCTCTTTGGGCTCCAGAGGCTCTCTGGAGGTTGGAAATAGACCCATTTCTGGCCTTCTAGAGCCTCCAGGAGGCCCTCCCCATTGAACCAGCCATAAAATTAGCTACCGGTTTGGTATCGACTTGCCTAAACCGGGGTGAACCAGTAGCATCCCACCCCTGTCGGTGTGTGTGTTTTGTTGGCAATGAACACCTTGAGAAGGAAAGATGTCATTTTTTTCCTTCTGGAAGTCTGTTCAAAACTGAGCTGGCTGACCAGAGGAAAGTTAACTGCCTTGCAAGACTATTTCTTCTTAGCTGTTGGGTTGCAATTTTCCAGCTGTTAATTTTTTTCAGGCATTCTCTTTGGGTGGTGGAGGAGAAACAGCCATCTCGGATGAAGAAGCCGCAAGATGGGGAGATAATGCAGTCACCAGGTTCCCTTTCCTTGGGGTCGACCATAATAATTTTTTTTTTTTTCGCATCACAACCAAAAAGCTGATCCCATGTTAGAATGGTGCACTGTGGAATAACAAAAGAAACAATGCAAAGACTGGGAAAGAGGCGGGATTCGTCTCTACCCCCCTGAGCAGCTCTGTTGGGTTCCATACTTTACAAAAGCTCGAATGTACAACGGCAATGTTTTTCAGAAGCTGCCATTTCAGTTCGCTTGAAGAGAAAGAGCGTTTTACTGGATCTGAAATATTAATATATTTACATTGATTACTATTCTGTCTTGAAGGTTCGGCCTGCATTTCTTTTACTTGAAAAGGACACAATCTTCTCATTGCAATTCCATGACCAATATTACTTGCATTGGTGATTTTCTTTCTTTCTTGCTTCAGAAGGGAACTCCTCAACTATGTATGTTGTATGTGTGGATGTGTATCTCTTCCTCAAGTATATATGTGTCCATATTATATTTATATTTATCATATCTATATCTAGATATCTATATCTATCCATCCATCCATCCATCCATCTTTATTTCTAGCTCTATCTATCCATCTATCTATCCGTATCCATCCATCCATCTATCCATAGATACATACACACACACTGGATATGTTGTTTGCTTGTGTGTGTGTATCTCCTTCTCAAGTATATGTGTATGTCCATATTATATCTATATTTATCATATTTATATCTAGATATCTATATCTACCTCTATCTATCTATCCATTCATCCATCCATCCATCTCTATCTATCCATGCATCCATCCATAGATACATACACACACAAACTTGATATGTTGTTTGTTTGTGTGTATTCATTTTATTTCTATATATTTATAGAAATATATTCATTTAATGCTATCCTTGGCATATAATGCTATTAATTATAGGGTTTTTTTTTTACTGCATTTGAAATATTAATTCCAGCTGCTTGCTTCAGAATGAACAGTTGGAAGATAACAGAGCTTCTTCATGGATCTGAATGAGGTCCATATGTGAGTTGGCTTTCTCGAGAGTCCATTGATGACCAATGGACAGCGAGTCAATGAGTCCATTAATGTCCAATGGACAGATAGTCAGTGAGTCCATTAATGTCCAATGGACAGAAAATCAGTCAGTCCATTGACAACTGATGGACAGAGAGTCTATTGATGATTAATGGAGAGAGAGTCAGTATATATATTTATTTCTATATAGGCATATTCTTGTAATAGCATTCTTGTAATAACATTGTTGTAATAACCTAACCTGATTGGCTGAAACGAACTGCATTGTGATTGTCCGAGACGCACAATGGTGATTGGTTAGTAAGGAATCTCTGTGATTAGATGAACCAATTGCGGGAGACTCAGAAAGCTGTCATTGGATGAGAGCTGCCAGCTAGCTCTATAAGAAAAGCTGCTGCAGCTCGCAAAAGGCTACACAGATCTCTACCTTGAATAAAGAGCTGAAGTTATGCTGGTCTCCTGTCTCCTGATTTCCCATGTTTCTACACTGGTGATGAGGATGGGATTCTGAGACAAAGAAACCAGTCGGGCATGTGGCAACCGAGCTGAACAACTAACGAGATGGCTGGCAGCAACTTGCCACCCGCACCATTCGATCAGGCAACCAAGGACTGGGAATCTTACATCGATAGATTCCTCATGTTCCTCAAGAGCAACAATCTCAAGGATGCAAACGACACCCAAAAAGAGAGCTGTGTTCCTGACCCCTATTGCGGCCAGCCTTCAGATGGCCAAAGCATTGGCCAAGCCAGAGGATGTGAAGGAGATGAACTTGGCAATCGTCGATCAATTACTTTGGGAACCAACACATGCCCAGTCCGTGTCACACCTGAATTCCAGTGACCATGAAATTCTACCATCGGGATCAAAAAGGTACGGAGAGAGGCATCGGCGAATTTTGTGGCAGCATTGAGGAAGCTTGGAGGTGCATGTGGCTTTTTCAGAACATGGTATTGAGGCTCTGAAGGACTGCGTGGTCCTGGGTCTCAGAGACCCCCATGCTCCCAATGGCTTGGGCAGGACTACTTACAGTTACCTAAGGCCATTGCTGAACCCACTGCAGTCAAAGCCACGAAGAACATCAGTGGCCCAAGATGCGAGCAACTGATGAACGCAAGGACCAAGCTCAAACACATCGGATGACACCGACACATCTTCCCAAAAAACGAACTGAAATGGTCACAAAGCAACAAAGGCCACACCACGAGGACAATTGATCTATCCCCAACACCAATGATGAAGGAAGAGGAAGATCCACAGATTTCATAGAATTGCGAGACCGTCGGAGAAGTTCGTAAGTCGGGTTTCATTTCGGCGGCAACCACCCCTTTCTGAGTGCCAGAGTTTTTAGACAACCATTTGCCGGTACTGTTGTAAAAATTGGGGGCAATATCACCAAAGATCTTGCCACAACGGAATACTTGACTCCAGCCAAGACGACATGACAAACACGCCTCCCAAGTAAACTGTGAGACAGATTACAGAGAACGACGATGGAACCGCGAAAACTGGAAGGCAAATGGCTCAGCAAGACCAGACGAAGGGATAGAAACCCACAAACATGGTCACAACTTGGCCATTCAGACACAACTCAGATGCAAGGAAAAGTACACGTGCAGGTCACATCGAAGGCAGGCTCATGCAGAATGGAGGTGGACTCCCAGATCATACCTCTTCCATGGGTGTCCTGCGGACATGAATTAAGAGGTTAAGTACCAGCTTTACCAGAAACAGAGCTGGAGGAACCAGAAAATCACCATTAAAAGACTATTCAGGGGAACAGAATCCCGTTAATAGGAATTGGATCACTTCCATGTAACCTTCCAAAAGACATGGAAAAAGAAATACTTCCACTCACTGATTGTCGAGTCGAGGAACGCCCAAGCTTGCTGCGTCTGGAATGGTTCATGCCATTAGGATCGAAAGGTGACCGGGCATTCAACCAATAGCTGAGGAAACAAGCTGGGAAGAGAGCGCATGAATGGAATTCCAAGAAGTGTTTCGAAGGACAATTAGGCAAGTACGCCGGAGGTCCCCAGTATCATTTCGCTGATGGTTAGAACACAATTCACCTATCTCGGTTCTAGAGACACTTGTGAACATCTCTCTCTTACTCTGATTTGACACTGCAGGATTGGCAAAGCGGCCAGCAGCAGATCGATGTTTATGTCCGTAAGACAAACTCTAGATATCATGCATGAGCAGCAGACAGTCCGCATTTTATTACGCCTTCACTAGACCTAACCAAGTGCTCTATCTGCTCTGGTCAGTTAGAACTGGACTGTTTCTCGATCCAGCGCATTGATGCCCCCCCAAGCTTCTGAGAATGATCGTGTCCTTTCATGATGACATGAATGGGACTGTCAATTTGATGGGTCCGTGACTCTGAAACCCTTCCCAATTCAAAAACGGTGTCAAATAGGGATCGTTCTTGCCCCTACACTCTTTGGAATATTCTTTCTCCTTACTCCTCTCATATGCATTTGACGATTTCTGATGATGGCGTATTCATACGCACCCGGAGCAACGGTGGATTATTCAAATCGCGCGTCTGCGAGCAAAAGCGAAAGTTACGAAAGTCTCTCATCAGAGAATTACTTTTGCAGATGATGCCGCCCTTGCTGCGCACTCAGAGGAGGCCATGCAGTGACTTATTGACTGCTTTTGCAGCTGCGCATGCAACAAGTTTAGACTAACCATCAGTCTGAAGAAAACAGAGGTTAATGTGCCAGGATGCAGTGGTGCTCCAGCATCTCCATTGGTGAACACACCCTCATGATGGTAGACAAATTCACCTATCTCGGTTCTACACTGGCGAACAATCTCTCTCTTGACTCTGATTTGAATGCTAGGATTGGCAAGGCAGCAAGCAGGAATGGCCGCCTGAAAAAACGAGTGTGGACAATGTTATTGCTGACTACCAACACAAAGATGCAAGTCTATCGGGGCAGTTGTTTGAGTACCCTCCTCTATGGCAGTGAAGCATGGACACTCTACTCTCATCAGGAGCGCAGGCTGAACGCCTTTCACTTCGTTGCTCCGCAGACTCCTTCATATCACCTGGCAAGATCACATAACCAACATTGCCATCCTGCTGGCCAAGTCAGGGTTGCCAAGCATGTATGCCTTGCTGACAGCAAGACACCTGCGTTGGTTGGGCCATGTCATCCGCATGGACGACGACCGTATACCCAAAATGCATGCTTTTTGGATGAGGCTTGCCACCGCACAAGGCGTACTGGACGCCCAGCTTCTCCGCTACAAGGACGTCTGCAAGCGAGATCTTAAATCTGGTGCGATTCAAACCCCTCTCAAGGCTCTGAGACCATGGCCTCAAATCGCCAAAGAGTTGGCGAACAGCCACCAAGAACATCATCAAGGCAGCTGAGGAAGAAGAAATATCCGATGGCGAGAAAAACGGTCACACAGAATGCAAAGGACGAGAGCGGTTCCACACCACAGACTCAGCACATTTCATGTCCATCATTTCCATGACGCGAATTTCCATGATCTCTCGAGATCGACGGAGCCAACAAACAACAACAATGTCTTTTGCCACAGAAGGCATACAACAGCAGGAACCTCTGCATAGGTTGCTCGACAAGATGTCCGTTTGGTCCTGCGGGGCAAGCGGGAAGAGTCCGCCTTCTGGAACATAAAAGATCTCCTCATATCAGAATCAGTCCCTCATCCAGTACAGCAAGACCCTACCACTAACAGTAACCTGCGACGCCTCTCCTTTCAGCATCAGAGCTATAACTAACCATACCCTGCAGACGGGAGAGAGAGCAGCCGATTGCTTACTTCTCGAAACACTATCAAAGGCAGAAATAATTATAGCCGGCTCGACAAGGAGGCACTTGCAGCAGTTCCCAGCCATGAAGCGGTTTCACGAGTACTTATACCGTAGGGACTTCACCCTTATCGACCGCACCATAAAACTCACTTCTGGGATCCTGGTGGGGACAAAAGCCCATCCCCATCATACTGTCTCCCCAGATGACAAGGTGGTCTGAGTTCCTTGCCGCCTTATACCTACCAACTAATACATCACCCAGGGAAATGCAATCTCGCATGCCGACGCACTAAGCCATTGCCCTTAAAAGATTACAAAGATGACCCGCTGCAGCCACCACCATCCACCCTACAAATAGAGACATTGCCGCAACCTATACAACAACCACGTCAGACATTGGCAAGAGAGACGATCAAAGACGGCAAATTGGCGCAAGTTTTGAACTGGGTGGTAAAAGGGTGGCCAGAAACAGAAAGCAAGTAACCAGTTTAAACCCTTCCAAAACCGGCAAACTGAATTATCCTCCCAAAATGGATGTATTACTTATATGGGGCGATAGAGTGGTAGCTCCAGACAGCTAACAAAAAAAAATATTACACATGTTGCATGAGGGACACCCGGGCATTGTGAAAATGAAATTCCTAGCCAGAATGCTACGTATGGTGCGCCAGCAATAGACAGAACCATTGAAACCTGGGTGGCTACATGTGACAAATGTCAGCAATCCAGACCAAACCCACCCAAAGTATCACCAACCCTCCAGTGGGAAACACCAGGGGCCCTATGGTCCAGGGTCCATTATAAACTTTGCAGGACCCACGAAAGGGCACTTTCTTGATGCAGTAGATGCTTACTCCAACTGGTTGGAGGTAAGCTAATGCGATCTACCACAATGGAGGCGGTTACAACAACAACTAGACAGACTTTTTCACCACCACAGTCCTATCCTGACTTGATAGTATCTGACATGGACCACAATTTACAAGCATTGCATTCAAGCAATTCCTCGCAGAACAGTGAATGCGGTGAATCCAACACGCATTGACAGTGCCCGTTCAATGCCAGCAGCGAACGGGCGGGTGGATACGAAATGGTCAGATACACCAAAGACACTTTAGAAAAGATGGACACTGGTAAACATACACGACAAAATAAATAAACTATTAACAATACAGTACATAACAACAAGTGCTAAAACCAATAAAAAGCCCGGCAGAACTCCTGATGGGAAGAAAACTCCGATCCCATCTAGACAGACTTCACCCGACATAGAATCCAGAATAAACCACCAGACTCATCCAGCCGGTACCAGGCATTTAATTCCGGGAGACACAATTTATGCTAAATTTTTCAGGGGACCCACTATGGGTACCCACTACAATAACCCAAGTGACAGGTCTCCAGTCATACCGGCTGGAAACAGAGGATGGAAGAAACTGGAAATGGCATGTTGACCAAATACAATCAAGAATAATTTTAAACAGCCCAAAAAACCCACAAAACACTCACAAACAGACTCTAATAAAAAAACTAGGGGGGGGAACCCCAAACAATCATCAAAAGAAAGAGAAAATACCACTACAAGACAACGACAAACTGAACAGGCCCAACCAACACAAACTGAACCAGAAATCAAACACGCTAAATAAAAGAAGAAACCAACAATGCTCACCAGAGAATGAAGGCAGCTGAAGTGGTACCAGAGGAAGACGACTCACTCGAAACCTCGCCTGGAAGAACAGTCAAGCCAGCTCAAACCAGCCAGGGAAGACGGCCGGGAACAAAGAAGCCGACAACTTCGACTGAACCCAGTAAGCCGGGTGGGAGTTGTGGCGAAAAAGGCCTGACTCACCCTTCCAGGCGGTTCCATGGAGAAGAGCAGGAGCAATGAAGATCCCTTCCGAACTGGCTGAAGATCACGCAGCAACTGAACTGTGCAGGTCAAGTAGACAAGTAAAAAGCCCTGCCTACCTACGCGACTACATCACGTAAGATGGACCATACCAAGAGGGGAGTGGAGTTACATATCAACATTCTTGTAATATCCTAACCTGATTGGCTGAAACAAACTGCACTGTGATTGACCAAGATGCACGACGGTGATTGGTTAGTAAGGAATTTCTGTGATTGGACAAACCGATCACGGGAGATTCAGAAAGCTGTCATTGGGTGAGAGCTGCCGGTTAGCTCTATAAGAAGAGCTGCCATGGCTCACAAAAGGCTACACAGATCTATACCTTGAATAAAGAGCTGAAGTTACGCTGGTCTCTTGTCTCCTGATTTCCCACATTTCTACACATATGATGACCAATGGATGGAGAGTCAGAGAGTGCATTGATGTCCAATGGACACAGAGCCAAAGAGTCCATTGATAATCAATGGACAGAGGGTCAGAAAGTCGATTGATGGTCATATAACCATTGATGGTACAGGGGGTAGAAAGATTTGTCCAACTTTACACTTTCCTTACCTGGTTTTTTAAGATCAGTAAGGCAAAGGTGGGTCACTACTCTGAATTGTTTCCATCATCATCATCATCACACACATGGACATGCCCGAGTCTTGTGCTTCTGCTGTAGGGGAAGATAACTCGCAAGCTTGAATTAGAGCTCACGACTTCATCCGTGCAAGAGAGCAACAAGTTTGGGGATTAAGCCATTAAGCATTTCCTTCACATAGTTCTTTCCAGGATTGGCTAATGATTAATCAGTGGCACAAGCATGTTTTTGACATCAAAGGTGTGTGTAATAGACATTCTTAATAGTTGCTGGAAAGCTCATCTGTTAAAAATAGTTATGGATGGCTGCTGGGCCTCAAGCAAACAGGCTATTGACCTGAAGTCAAATCTCCCATTGGAGGTCAATGAGTTCAGAATCTCACAGATTGTTCTCATCAAGTGATGGAAGCACAAATGCCCTGGTGGCTAATTAACTAATTAATAATAGGCACTCCAGAGGAATATTTCTCTGAACACTTTTACAGCAATCATACTAGATGTTTTCTGCATGCCAGATTAATCTGATTGAAATACACATTAACCTGTGGCTCTCACACCTCCAAAAAAAGAAAAGAAAAGAAAAAGAAGGAATAAAAAGTCTGCATTTTTATAAAAAATGAGCTTGTCCTAAACCAGAGAGAGACAAACACAGCTGAAGGTTCCACTTATTTATCTATTTGATTTTAGAGACAGCTGATTTGACTTCAGCAGCTGTGATAACCTTTCCCAAAATTGTCCCTCAAACTTCTCCCCATCTAAACCTCTCTCTGGATTTTGAAATTCTGAATTACTAAATCCAATTTTCAAAAGTGGAACCAAAAATTCTATTTGAAAGGGAGAGGGGTAATTTTTTGCATTGAAAGAATTGTTCCACGACTTTCCTGCCCTTTGATTTTAGTTGTTTATTTATCTTTTTCAACCCTCTTTTTCTCATCTTCCACGTGGTAGGTATGAATGGAAAAATCATGGTGAAAATATAAGCAGGGTCTGATGATAGGCAGGATTGGTTTGGGATGATTGTTACCCAGAGGGTAAAAAGTATAATGATAATACACCAGAAAGGCTGAAAATAAGAGGGACCTTGGAGTCTTAGTGGTTGATCACTTAAACATGAGTCAACCAAAGCTAATACAATCCTTGGTTACATAGAATAAATAATTGGAATAGAATAGAATAGAATACAATAGAATAGAACAGAACAGAACAGAACAGAATAGAATAGAATAACAGCATTGGAGGTCTTATAGTCCAAACCCTATGCCATTTTAGGCAAATTGTTATCCAGTCTCTTCTTAAAAACTTCCACTGTTGGAGCACTTACAACTTCTAAAGGCAAGTTATTTCACTGATTAATTGTTCTCCACTGTCAGGCAATTTCTTCTTAGATCTACTTGGTTCTCTACTTGGTTATTTTCCATCCACTGCTTCTTGTCTTGCCTTCAAGTGCTTTTTAGAATAGCTTGACTCCCTCTTCTTTGTGGCAACCCAGAGATATTGGAAGACTGCTATCAGGTCACACCCTCTAATCCTTCTTTTCATGAAACTACCAACTGTTCTTTATATGTTTTAGCCTCCAGTCCCCTAATCAAGTATAAACAGAGGCATGCAATCAAAATCATGTGAAGTATTAGTACCGCTTTTATAAATCCTCAGTAAAACAACATCTGGAATACTGAATCCAGTTTTAGTCACTACGTTACAAAAAAGATGTTGAGACTTTGGAAAAAGTCCAGAGAAGAGCAATTAAGATAATTAAGGGCCTGGAGACAAAAACATATGCAGGAATTGGGTATGGCTAGTTTAAAGAAAAGAAAGACTAAAGGTGACATGATTGCAGTGTTCCAATATTTGAGGGGCTGACACAAAGAAGAGGGGGTCAAGTTATTTTCCAAAGCCACTGAAGGCAGGACAAGAAGCCATGGATGTAAACTAAGCAAGGAGAGAACCACCCTAGAACGAAGGAGAAATTTCCTGGCAGTAAGTGAAAACACTTGCCTTCAAAAGTTGATAGAATCTGAAATGAAAAACAAAGATGAATTGTGCATACTACACAATTTGGGA